>JAFIRS010008086.1:0-19685 GCA_018342105.1 Gonioctena quinquepunctata
TTTCATTTGATAAGATTTTTTTTTTTAAACCGCCCTTTTGACAATGTTTCTTTTCGAAAAATATTAAGAGGATATCTTGGCGGTGGAAGATTGACTAGAGTTTAACCAGTATCAGATTATTCGAGGCACTAAAATGTAAAGATCTGGAATAACATGTTCAGTTTAATTCCAAAAATTGGACTTTTTTTTTTAAGTGGGATGTCTCGGGTTTGAAATTCCCCCTTATTTTGTCTCCTCTAGTCTCAACAAAATTAATTATATAATATTTATAAAATCATAGTGAACATTATAAATTTTTAAAAAAATAAATGTATTCAATTAGTTACAAATAATGATTAAATATTGGGAATGCCCCAAAAGAACAAGTCTGTGTGTGGTTTCATCTTTATCGTAGAACAATAACTATAATAAATGAGGTACTTTCCCCAAAATGTGACAATAAGTTAATGTATTGATAATCCGGAGTATATTCTTTGAACTAAACAAATTTTTTTAAAAAGAGATATTATAAACTAAAAAAAAAATATGGCCAATAAAACTATCTTTAATATAATTTTCTTGGTATCGGTTCATGATTTTTTCAGTCGAAAATTGCTAAACCCCTTTTTTTAACAAATTTGAAGAATAATGGGGAATTGTTTATTCGTTTAACCCATTGACATGAGATTATAACTACTCGGTCCAAGATATTGGGAATTTCTCTGTACATTCTTTTCTCTTAATAATAATTCAAATTACCATATCGGTCATGATCGTTTTCTTCAGTTCTGATTTGTTTTTTTGCCAATGAATCATCACTCTTCAAGATATAGCTGACTGACATCAAATATTTTTTTTTTCTTCTGAATTTTGTAGGTAGGTTGAAGTTGAGGTTTTGATATATGACCCTCTATGTATTGGGGGTTGACATTTGTATGCTCCACCCCATCAGCTATTCCATAATCATGTGGTTTCAACAAGATAATGGTAAATAGTTCTTAATTTATTTGTGTTGAAATACTCAACAAGATATTTGATTTTATATATGGGTTTTCAGTTTCCCGATAATGAAATCAACATGAATATCCCATTTCAAAATTTGAGTCTTTTTTCAATACCCAGATATTTAATGTTTTTATGTTTATGGCGGGGTCATCATTTTCGATGGAAAGGGTTATTAAGTTTTAGATATTTTGGGAAAAGGGTATAGGAAGTTTTGTCTAAATGAACTGTTAGTAATCTTTGTTAAACCATTCCATTGGATGTAAGAGTCACGTTCTTATTTCTTTTAAATCATCCCAATTTTTTGCTTTATAAATTATAACAAACATCTAAAAATAACTTGCGCCCTGTAGTAGCAAATAAAAAAGACCATTCGTTATTGGCCTAAACGGTCCCCTGAGGAACGCCATACTTACCCCAAACGATATTCACTGGTTTCTTCTGATATTCTAACACATTTTTTATTTTTTGGTTTATTTCTGAGCGAATATGGTGTTCCCCTGTCAATTCCAAAACTTCCAAAAATTGGTGGTGACTTAATTGTCAAAAACCTTTTTCAAAATTTCAAAAAAACATAGTTTTTTTGTTCCATTTCTGCTAATTTTTTCCCAAAAAATTTTGGGAAAAATCTGACCTGGGTGGATTTTTTCTAAAACCAAATTTATTTGGGGACATTTTTAATTTTTTTTTTGGTAGGATAAAAATTTTTTTTGAATGTTTCGTAAATTTTCGCGAGATTCGATGAGTGATAGGGGGGCGGTGATTAATGATATCCTTTTTAACACTTTCATGGATGGGGTGACTACGCAGTTTTGAAGGGGCCGGGTATATTCCCCATTGATAATAATAAATAAATATTTATTCGCATGAATAAGAACAATTGTTTACATTGAAAAAAATATAAATTTCGGATAAATATATAAGTCACTGAGTGTAAGAAAGTTTGAGCTGTTATAATCCCTTTGTATGTGACTATGACATACGATCAGAAGGGGACCGATAAGGTTGAGTAAGGGTTTTCTGATCGTATCTCACATAGGTATAGATATGATAAGGCATTTCTTTGAATAAGTATACTTCATAACATTTAGTCAAAAATAATATGAAGTGAATCTCTTTATATTGATAGAATATAATTTTTAAATATTTTTTTATTATTCCAATGGAATTTATTGTTTCTATGTATGTTTTGTGCATGTCAGGAAGGAGATTGTATATTTTCCTAGACAGAAAAAAAACAACCTGTCCCATGGATAACCTTTGGTATCTAACTATTTTTTTTGCATCGTTCTTGTAGAAAAAAAGCGTTGTTTATTTTTGTATAATGTTTATTTTCATAATTTATTGATTATATTATAATATAGTTGCCTTAAATCCAGTAAATTCGCAGTAGTAAATAGTTTGATTGGGTGGTTATTTTTTGTTTTACATTATTTTTAAGTTTTTTTTTCTTAGTATGTGTAGTTTTCAGATGACTATTTGTAACCCCTTTCCAACTCAATACGGATACTGCAAGGGGAGACTCCACCAAACAATGGAAATTTGTTTTCAAGCTGTGCAACGTCAAAATTTTTTCAGGTATTAATTTCGGATAGACACCTTCAACATTTGGTAACGTTTGAGATCTGATGGTTCCATCTTAGATGTGAGTTTATTTAACCCCCAAGTATTTTGTTTGATTGACATTTTGTTTTTTTGGAAAATGTATGTATGTTTCTGAAAGTTAGCTCATCATAATTTGGTAAACTTTTTGTAGCTGCAGGTGGCGCGGGGAAATGTTTTTTAAAGTTTATGGTGAGTAATTTATTTTTGGGACCAATTTATTATATGTGAAATTTATTTTAAATTTTTTTTATTGATCCAAAGTGTGAAGAAATAAAATAGCAGTGTCATTAGGAAACTTTTCCGGATGTTTTCATTGGTCAGTAAATCATTAAGGGTTATAGTGAATAGAAAATGGACGCAAACAATTTACCCAAAGGGAACGCCACAATTCACCATTTCAATACTTACGGTATTTTATGTTAACCATTTATTTCTATCTTTTTGGGTAATTAGAAAAAGTGGAGGGGAACACCATGAACCCTAAAGATCCTCCAGGCCTCCAGTAACGGGGCGGAATGATTCACTGTTTTTGGGCCCAGATCCAAGAAAGAAAACATATCCAGGAGCCCTTTTTGTTTAAAAAAATTGAAAATATCTTCCTTCAATGCTGAAATTGCTTTGTCGTGATAAAACCCTCTCTGAATCCAAACTGGCAGTCAGCTACGACATCAAATTTGTTTAGATAATTACTTAGACTTTTTCAGGCATTTTTCAAATATTTTTTTATAACTGCAATCACATGATGGGTCTATAATTATTTTTTTGGTTTTTGCCGTTTTTCAAATATGGATGGACTACTGCTTATCTTGATTTCATCGGGACATATTCCTGAACTGGGAAAATATTATTGATGGAAGAGCTATTGATGGCCATGAGTTCAGAGATATGTTTCAATGTTTCTGCCCTAATGAGATCGTTTTAGTTGTTGGATTATTTCGTATATTTCTTTTTTTTCATTTACAGGCTTCGGGTAAAATAAATGGGGAAAAATGTTCCTTTTGGGGGCGGTGGTAGGTTTTGTTATTTCATTTTGATATCTTTCTCCTCCCTATGAAAAAATCATGAAGGCATTAGCTTTTCCTTTTTTATCCTCAATTATATGGCCATCATCGTTTATAATTTTTTTTGTGTTATCATTCCTTGTTTTCTTTCCCCTCATTGGATATGACTTTCCATAAGTTTTGGATTTTATTTTTATTCTCATTTATTTTATTTTAATAGTTATATTTTGCTTTTTTAATCAGCTTGTCCCGTATATTCACGATATTCATTAATATTCTTTTTTTTTTTTGTCTTCAGTTTTTTCCGCATTCTCCTATATATCGTTTTTCCAAACCTTTTGTTATCCATACCTTACGTTTCTTCCCATTTTTGTTAAAACCGATGTCTTGAGTTTTTTTTTTTATGTATTTTTTATTTTTAAAAAATTTTGTGTGGTTTTTTGTTTGTACACTTTCAAGATAGTAAATGCTCCAATGCTCCAAAATGGTTTTTAAAATCAAGTTTTAGTTTTGTATAATCTATGTTTCAATGTAGTTCTGTTTACTTTACAGGGTGTGTAATTGGATTTATTGCAAAAAAGGGGGTTAAACAAAAAAAAACAGCCTTATTATCTGTTATATTACGTTCCACAACAAAGGGGAAATCAGTTTTCTTTTAAAAATTTTTTTCATGGTTTTAAAATATATTATCATACAACTTTTGAGTGTCCCTTATACGGTTTTGGGTTTTGATAATCGAAACAAAATTGTGCAATATAATTATCCAGATAATCTATACTAATCACTTATCATTTAAATTGATATTCATTCCCCACAATAATGTGGGCTGTCTACAGATATTTTACTTGTTCTTGCAGATACTTTTATTCAAATAGAAGATGAAAGTTTTCAGACTTGGTTGAGAGAGGTCTATATATAAAAAGTTATCAATATTGGGTTCGTTTTCATTGGTTCACTTTAATTTATATCGTTTACAATTGCCAATTAAAATTTTTTGATGAAAATATGTAAGTATTCCTTTAAATATACCCAAAACACCATCATTCTTATTCATGTTCCCTTGCTATAAAAACTTATATAACCGTTCAGTTCAGTCAAACTTTCATCTTCTTTTTTGAAACGTATCTGTAAGAACAATGCAATCAAATTCAAAAGAGAGTTCATTCAGAGCTATTTTAGTTGGGTCTAAGTTTTTTATTATACCACGTATAATTTGGTGGATCAGTTTAAAAGTTGTATTTTGTGTACTTGAATTACTGTTAAGTTTATTTATATTACTCAACTCTATGGTTTCCCATAGGTTCATAATTATAATCGCGGATATAGGGGTCCATTTCATATGGGAAATCGAAACTTTTGAAAAAAAAATTTATCTACAAACTGAGCATCTATAAACAGAACAGATAATGAATACTAGCCAATTACTAATTTTTTTACTGCTACGTGTGGATCTCCCATTTATAGTACCGGGGCCAGACCCCGTTCGGAACAGCTTCTTGTTGGATTCTTCACTCTCTCGATCAGCAGGTGGAAGTGTGTACCTCTTCAGACTTGTTTTTCTTTCATTCAGACTGTTTCCCTCGTCGGACGAATTTTCATATCCCGAGATTTCTTCTATTCCATTTAGGCCAGTAGCGATAGACATGATTTTCCCCAAATTTAATAATAATTACAAAAGTTTTAAAACTTCAGTAGGGTGAAGAGTACGTTCGAGTGATATTTATCCTCATTTTGCAACCCTTTTTTCCGAACGGAAGATGTTGAAAATCAGGATTTAATGAATTTTCTCATTATTTGCGCGGAAAAATTTGCAAAAGTTCTGCAAACTTTCGAAGTTTTGGAAAATAGTAATATACATGCTCTGATAGATTTGCAACCATTCAAACAAAACGGAAACGTTTGATTTAGGGAAAAAAACTGTTGTTAATCCTAATTTTTCGATGAAAATTCTAAAAGTTCTGCAAACTCGAAAAAATAAACTAGAATAATGTTCTTGAGGATAGTTTTGATTTGCAACCTTTTGCGTCAAACGGAAAATATCGAAATTCTTACAAAAATTTCAAATAATGGTTGAAAATAGAGAGTTCCTGACGTACAATATTTTCATTAATTTGCAACCTCGTCTGCAATACGGAAATGAGGGTAAAATAAAAATAAAAAATATTTTCGAATTTGTACTCTCCCAGAAAAAGCAAAAGTTCTGCAAATCGGACAGACAACTCATTGTATCAACTGGTGGCTGTATAATAATTTGCAAACTATGTTACAATGCGGAACATTAGAAACCAACCAAATAGTTATTTTTGCAACACCTGTGTTATCGGAATGATGAAGATTTTTATATACATAGTTAATGACATTCATCAGTTAACTATCGACAAGAAGGTGAAATTACTCAATGTTGAAAGCTAACGTTTTCGATATGAATTCATAACATCATATGACAATTAGGAATTTGCATAAAAAAATCCTCTGTGTACGTTTGATGGAGGATCGAGAATCTCCCGAAACGTTTTCATAATTTTATTGACGTCATACAGTTGTGAATTAGTTCGATTAACCTACAACTGTGTTACGTCACAATGTTTTTCCCCTCGGTATTTTTAAAATTTTTACGTGTCGGTTACATTTCCGTCCTCTATTCAGATTCAATGGAATTTTTCATACGAAACCGCAGTTGGAGTAAGAAAGTTGAGTGGAAACGTAAATTATAATTTCATTCAATTCAATAATACCTATTGTCATGACCCGAGAATATGCATACATACATAGAATGAATCTATATATGAAGGAGTGGCCACCTCAAATATGAAAAGTAGGTTTAGAGAATAATCCATCCTAAGAAGTCGACAATGCATTCAAAAATAGCTACCAGATGTGGTTAAGGAAAAAATCCATTAAGTACTAAACATGTCAAAATATCAAATAAGAAGAACTTATAAAAACAACCAAAAACATTCTTAACACCCCAGCTGAGTAAAAAATAATGTTTACCATATGTGTTACTCCTATCTGAACCGCTGATAAAAAATATTGGCAAGGTAATACATTTTATTTTGTTACCCATCCCAAGAATGTAACATTATAAATTAACGACTAATAATAATTAATACGAAAACATCATCCACTAGAAGGGTATAAGAAGCCAGAATTTTTTTAATCAACATTTATTCACAGCTTTTCATTCCAGTCAGTACACAGATGGAAGTACCAAATATTTTGGATACTAAATAATCGATGTAGTCGATTAAAAATTCAGTTGACAGTCAATATAAATAATTGGAATGTATACTTAAAAGTGTTATGGAAATATCGGCTCTAGCAAATGTTTTATCAAGAATCAGTGCACGTCAGAGAGAAGTCGGTATTCAATAACTAAAAATAATAACTGAAGAAAACAGTAAATAAATTGAAAATTAATAATCCGAATGTACAAATCGTTTGATAAAACTATTGTGTGTGAAATCCAGAATCTGTTACAGTGGCAAAAGGGTAAGCTTTATTTTTGTGTTTTGTATTAATCTGGCATATTAGATCTTTTCCAACTATTATTAAAGTGAATGGCTTATTCGATTTTCTACGAAATCTCTATCCAAAGTGAAAATGTTTTTTAGGAAATTTTTACAACATATTTGAGTATGACAATTCGTTTTTTCAAATCATAAAATAAATTAGCCTTGAACTTCGAACTACTTTATAGAATCTCCAGTTATTTGTAGTACGTATGAATAAAAACAAAACTTCCGTCACTGCGGAATACATTCCGAAATATTTTGGTTTGTTGTAGTGCAAATCTGTACCTAGAATTTTTTCACAGTTTTATTATTGACTCAAATTAATTTTATATCCAGTGTTAGTAAATAATTACCAAAATTTATGAATCATTCGTTGAATGATACGTGCTCATTCAACGAATATTATTTTTTTATTATTGTTTTTTACTCATCAAATGGAGTTTCAAATATTATGTAAAAAAGTATGTATAAGCATTTGACTTTTATAAATTGTAGAACTTTCTTACAATTGATTTGAAGGGATACTTGTTCATCCACCATAGTTTCCTTTTTTCAAATAGTTAAATTGATAAAATATTATATACAGTGTGGTTGGAAAAAGCTGAATCTATTTTATAACGTGTTTTAGACAGATTATTTTATATGACAAATTGTTGTTCATCTTGAAGACTATTTTTGTAATAGTAAATAAGATTCTTGAAACCTCAGTTCCTCTATACAGGGACTTGAGGAAATTGATACAACTTAATGTCAGTTGTATCGCAATTATTATTCAGGTTGTATTCCATCATTTGGAAATGTATTGAGTACTATGAAAGTACTGAAGTTGTATGGATTAGAATGTCATACCATACAGTATATTTTTTTGTAACGAAGTAATATTTTGTATTAATATAGTTTGTTTTTATAAGTGCTTTAATTATTTGTATATCATCCTCAACTAGATTGGCGAGGTACACAATTTGAACCAGTTCTCTGAAAGTCTTTAACATCTATATATTGGAAGGACGATTTTTATCTGCCGCTCAATAAAAATCGCAAGTGAGTTTTCATGAATTATTCACCCCCACAATATCCTTTCATAAACTTGGTAACATCTCAACCAAGTAACCTAAAGTATGGGGTTTCTAAATAAATAACACCCTGTACGGAGTCAACTCACTATAAAAATTGAATTTGAGATATAGTAGGGATTTCACAATTTTTTTATTTTTCAGCAACGTTTCTGTTTGATGATGAAAATTGTGTAATTGTGAGATTTACAATCGATAACGTTTTGATATCATTACTTCCATAGAGCGTCGAGTTTTCATTTTAAAATCTTTTTGATTGCTATAAAGTAATGTTGTAACAAGTAAAAAATTTAAATAAAGAATGATTGCATGTCGTTTTTCATGCAACAAAAAATTAATGTCTTCGAATAGTTTTTTAGCAGAATATCGTTTAACGGTAGAAATAAAATTGTATACTCTATTGTTGCATTCGAAAATGTTAGATTAAATTTATTTCGCTGATTAGTTGAAAACAGTGATTGCTCCTAAGATCAAAGATCCTCGTCTTCGCCGAACAATTTTCACCGCAAATTAAACACTTGTCACCCATAGCGGAATTTTTTAATATAATGTCACAAACGATATCAGTGGACACCACATTCACATCCGAAACAATAGCTGTACATACCGATCTGGAATAAACATCGCAGAATAAAATTCCAATCAACCAGTACAAAATATAACAGATATACGCGATGGATGATGGATATTCAAGTATTTGACTGGACCACTATAGACGTATGCCAGTCTTATATAGAAACAAAACAATTAAATAAAAAAATGTTCCGTTGAACAATGACGGTTGCAAATCTCTTGGGTCACGTAAAATATTAGTCGTAATTATAACTGCAATTTGCAGAACTTTTGCAATTATTTCGAAAGTTGTGAAAATAAAAAACAATAATATTAGTAAAAAAATTCCGTTTTTCGTATACAAAGTTACATATCTACTGAGAGCGATATTTTCTTTATTTGCAACCACAATGAAAAACTTTTGTAATTATTTCAATGCTTGTGTGTATTGAAAATGGCAGCGTCGCTAAAAATGTTTGATAAATCAATGATCCGTTTTTCAGAAGTGGTTGCAAATGTTCGTGAATATATTAAACTTTTTTTCCGTTCACTGATCCAATTTGCGGACCTTTTGTTTTTAAACAAATTCCAATGAAAAACTTAAACAAATGACAAAAACAAGGTTCCGTAACTTTCACAAGGTTGCAATCTCAATGCATGTTGTAAAACATTATTACTATCGCTATGCCTACTTTGCAGAACTTTTGCAATTTTCAGTGCAACAATAAAGCATTGAAACTATTTTTGCAATTAAAACAATGTTCCGTTGATCGCAGACTTATGCAAAATTTTATACTTTGTTTTCATTAATGCACTAACATACCACTGAAGTTTGAAAACTTTTGGAATTAATGTTAATTGATTGTCTATATCTACTGGCCTAATTGTTGTGATTCAGTTTCAGATATGCGTAAGTGTAACCCACACTGTTGATGTATAGTTTGTTGCGATAAATATGTGCTTTCTTATTTTCTTTCCGGGCCTTTCTCAAATGATACTTTTCCACAATTGATACTTTTTGTCTTTTAAGTTTCTTGCTATTTTTGAGGATTTGTTGCTTTGTTGTGAACCTCACAAGCTTCACTCGGATTATTTTGTTTTCTTCATTTTTCCAATTGTATGAATATTATATATTTCTACTCTGGTTAAATCTAGTTTGGAGTTCAATAGATTTAGTGTGTAATCGAGTAAGTTACCGTCTTTATAATCTGAATTTAAAATTCGTATATTATTCTCTTTTATTGTTTTCTCAAGTTCAGTATTTTTCTTCCGTAGGTTTTCTACCTCTTTCTCCAACGTTTCCACTTTTTCGGAACTCTGAGCGATTATTTGTTTCAATTCGCTTATTTGTTAGAATAGTGCATTAGTAAGCGATTTGTTTGGCTCGGAGATAAAAAGTTACAAGTGAACAAAACACGTGTGATACGTACAATCATATATACATTGGTGTTGACATGTTAATGATATATGTTAGTGATGCAGCAATGTCGTTCACAATGTCTTAAACCCTTATTACACTATGCCTTTTTCGTGCCTATTTTTGTGCTTATTTTCATGGCTATTTGTTGGCTGAATTTCCCCAAAAAAAACTGGCACTATTACACTGTGCCTTTTTGATGATTGTTTCAGGCGCTAATTTCAGAGCTGCAAACCTAAGAAAAATTGACATTTACCTTAAATGATTAAGTAATTTAGAAAACTTGGACTATTTGTTTCAACTTTTTCCTTACCTGGTACAAGGTTTTTTCTTCTTTTCTGTCATACTGAACAAAACGAAAACTATGTGATTAATTTCATTTGTTTGTTGGTTATGTCAAGTCCAATAGATAATTATTGTTTTGGCAAACCTGACATTTCCACAAACGTCCTTGAAATCCCCTCGATTCAGGCGTAAAAAATAGATCCAGTCCTATTTATTTTCACGCCTGAAACAATCAACAAAATAGCCACGCGCGCATGCGTATTTGTTTAAAATTTCAGTCACCGGCAGTCAGGCAGACAAATAGGCACGAAAAAGGCACAGTGTAATAAGGGTTTTAGGTACTCCGATTTCATGTTGTCTAGTCCGGGAGATTTTTAATTTTTCAGTTCTTTAATAATTCCTATTATTTCATAATCACTGGTTTCTTCTAAAAAAATCGAATTTAGATATTGTTTTTTGAAAAAATATTTTTTTCCTTCATTTCAATGATGACAAGCTAATTTTTTGCCAGTATTACAGAAGACTTCATTGAGTGAGTTTGCAATGTCTATCGTGGTGGTCTTGAGGTGTCCATCTGGAGTTTTTATATCTTTTATCATTGGATTTTTGTTTGTTTTATTTGTTAGATTATTTAATGACAAAGTTTGTCCGATTCAGTTTTACACGAATCGAGTTCCTTTTGATAATATTTTTTTAAGCTTCATCCACTAATTTTCCAAACATATTCTTATACCTATTATATTCTTGACTTGTTTCAGTTGTTGGATTACGTTTCATTTCAGTATAGAGTTTATCTTTTTTTTGCTATAGATTTCATAAGAGATTTAGTCATCCACGCATTTCTCCTAATTTCTTCATTTTTTATTTCAACCTTGTTTTGATTGTACCCTTTACTTTGTATTTTTGAGGTGAAACCATCTGTAGTATAGTGGAAAAATGGTCGGTAACATCCAACTCTACACAGAAAAAAATTAATTGTTGAATCAAATGAAAGTTATTTGAATCAAACAAATAAGAGTGTCGTATATGCACGACAAAATATAATCTCAAAACGAGTAAAATTATTTCTTGGTTATGGATCAAATTTGAAGTTTCAATCAACTGAAACTGATTTGCATGAATCAAATATTTTGACCAACTCTATTCATAACTCGTTTTGGCAGAAATATTGTTTCAACCATGTAATTATTTTGTTGAATCGAATAATCAGATCTACAAAGTTTGCTGATTGCTTTAACACAAATATTTATTCAAACAAGTATTTATGTCGAATTGATGAATTCAATATAATGTCAATTCAACAAAATCAGCTGATTTCTCAACTGAAAATGCAAATGAGAAATTATTTAGTTAATCCACTGAATTGATAAATATGGCAATGAGAGCCTACACCGGACATTTGAGTCCGGACGTCACAACGATGATAAGTTGGCTTTGCTATTTGATAACAGCTTCCAAGTCAGGGTCAGTTGTGCGAAAGCTTCGCTATCTAAAGCATATAATTCAACCAATATTATATTCTTCAATCCAGTTCTGTTGTTTGATTCAATAAATATTTTATTTGTGTTGAAACACATGTTGAATCAATATGAGTTGGAGATTGTTTCGATAGATGAACATATAGTCAAATCAAAGAAATCTTGGCATTGCACTGAAAAATCCATTTTGTCACCGCAATATAATGATTCCATCAATCGAATACACCTGTGTTTTGGGATTCATTTTATTCAGTCGAGTCAAACCCATAAGAGTGACCAAATAAATTTAGTTGAATTAACAAATCCTACTTTTCCGTGTAAGACGATGGGTTTGTATAGAAAATATTTGGATTCGTCACTGATAAAGCAATGATCAATGAAATATTGTGGATCTCTTGAAACCCTTGTGTAATCATTAACGAAAGACAGATATATATGTGAGCTCATAAGGTTAATATAATTATAAGATATATCTCTTTAACTTTTTATATTGACATTAACATCTCCAATGAGCAAAACAAGACAAGAAACCCGTTTTTCTCTACAAGAAAGGGCGTCCTCTCCCTCTGATTTGAATGCCCCATATCACTATTCACTCACCACCACCCCGATGGTTATAATCCATTGATCCACTGCCAGGCATTTTTGAATTGTTTTTTTTTATTATTGATTACATTGAAATACTCATTGTGGACTCGAGTTCACGGCTCATTTATTATCCTTATTTCCTCCAATTCTGAGGCTTGAGGAATCGTAAAAGATTCCAGAGATTAGTCAATATACACTGTACGCTAGGGCCGATGGAACTATCGATTTTTACAAAAATAATATTAGATAAGTTGAAAATTGTACCAGTTTCGGGATGAGGGCATAAATTTCATCACCAATACACAATTTTTCTGGATATTTTCCAGCTCTGAAAACTTCGATTTCATCTCACATCTCATTGGGGGACAACCGTATCTTCAGGGAATATTGACATATAATTCTAAAACTTTCAAGATCGCCAGATAATGCGGGAATGAGTCTATGGATTCATTGACGTCAACCTGTCTCACATACACCAGAAGCGATTGAACTAACGGAGCTGAGAAAACTTATGGATGAGAGTTGAATGGATTTCTACTCAGCATTCAAATTAAAATGTAT
Organism: Gonioctena quinquepunctata; assembly: GCA_018342105.1. NCBI lineage: Eukaryota > Metazoa > Arthropoda > Insecta > Coleoptera > Chrysomelidae > Gonioctena > Gonioctena quinquepunctata. Next base: position 13,057 of record JAFIRS010008086.1, read on the forward strand.
GATGCTAAAAAAAATTATATCAACCATTAGGTTTGTTGATTTCTTGCATAGGTTCTGGTGGAAAGGTAAGATATTTGTTATAATCTGTCAACTTCAGGGTCTTTTCCAATGCCACTTTAAACAAGAAAACATTTTTGACTTACTATAATCAAATGGGCAATCGAAATATTACATTCCTCATGAATATTTTTACCTTCAAAGTTCATCATCACAGACTAAAGAAAATACATATTCGTACTTCAAAGAATCGAAAATTATCTGCACCTTTTCCACGTTCACCACTGACATGGTTGGGTACTGCTGTATGGGGTCGGCTTTAGAATAGCCCCATGGTAAATCCTGCCTGTCGTAAGAGGCGACTAAAAGGATAACCGTAGGTGGAAGATGGTCTCATCGCCCGGTGAAATACCACCATATCGACTTTGTGTGCTGTGAAATGGATCATTCCATGTTTCAGTGTTCGGTCGATACTTTTCGGTCTCCCTCTTTCCTTTTCTCCAATTCCTCCTTTATTTTCAGGTGCATCCTAATAGTAATAATGATGAAGTCTCCTAGAGTAAAACACTCCGGAAGCAAAATATCTCTCCATTCGGATTTCCGGGCGAGAGGTACTCGAGGGGACTCAACATTAAAGATTAATTTTTGCAACATCCGCGGACTCAACAAGAACATCAATGACGTCCACCATCACCTACAGACGAAAAAACCGGATATTCTGGCTCTAACAGAAACACAAGTAAACTCGTTCACCAACAAGGTCCATATGCTTTGTCCTGGTTACGAACTCCATTCTCGATTCAGGTTCAAAGGTGGAGTCTGCCTTTACGCTAAGGCTAACCTTTCATGCCAGCGTGAAGAGAGTTTGGAACCGAAAGACTTTGATGTGATGTGGTTCAAGCTATCTGATACCAAACTGACTAAGTTCCTCTGCTGCCTTTACCTATCACCTAATGAACCTTCATATAACGACCTCTTTGAGTTTTTATCACTCAAACTGGACTACATTCAGGAGAACCATCCAACAGCTGAAACCATAATCATGGGAGACTTTAATGTACATAACGCTGCCTGGCTCAAATTCTCTAACAAAACAGATGATGCGGGTCGTCAAGCCGAGGCCTTCGCCATCACTCATGGTCTAGAACAACTGGTCGAGCTACCAACCCGCATCCCTGATGTCAACAACCAGTCTGCCAATACACTAGATCTTTTCCTCACCACCAATCCTGACCCGTATAGAATAGAAGTTTGTGCCCCACTTGGAAACTCTGATCACACCCTCATCTCCACAACATGCTCTTACCATTTACCATCGAGCTGCTCAATACCACCCCGTCTCATGTGGCATTACAATTCGGCCGACTGGGAAGGTCTTCGTATGTTTTTCTCAGCGTTTCCATGGAAGAGAGTTTGTTTCTCTTCAGTAGATCCAACACGATGTGCTGAGACAATTTCTGAAATCATCATGTTGGGGATGCAAACCTACATACCGAATACCGAAAGAAGAATATCATCCGATAAGACCTGGTTTAATAGAAACTGCTCTAGAGCTGTGGCTTCCAAACAGGCAGCATACCATCGATGGCTAAAAAATCCGGGCCCTGAGACCAGAGAAGCATATGTCGAAGCTAGAGGCATATGTAAAGAGACAATAGAATGCTCAAAAGATGCCCACAATGCCAAAATCAGATCAAAACTTGCTGAATGTCCTAACGGATCCCGTTCCTTTTGGTCTTTCGCCAAAGCTGTGGGAAGAAACTTCACTTCCAGCTCATTTCCTCCTCTAACCAAAGAAGATGGAACACTAGCAACGACTGCCCAGGAAAAAGCCAATATCTTTGCGCACCTATTTGCTGGAAATTCCAGTCTGGATTCATCGGGAAAACATCCCCCGAACATTACACCTATTGACAGTCACATGCCCGAGATCACCTTTCGCCAACGTACTATTAGAAAGATTTTGCTGGGTCTCAACACCAACAAAGCCTGTGGATCTGACGGAATCCCGCCGATTGTTCTCAAGAAATGTGCCCCCGAACTAACACCTGTTCTTTGCAAGTTGTTCAACCACTCTTACAATTTGGGGGTATTTCCGTCCAATTGGAAAATTGCAAGAGTACAGCCAGTCCCTAAAAAAGGCAAAGAGGCCCTACCTAGCAACTACAGACCTATCGCACTGCTATCTATTATTTCAGAGGTCATGGAAAAAGCCATCAACATCGAGCTCATGAAATATCTGGAAGACTCAGGATTTGTCAACGATAGGCAATATGGCTTCCGCCATCAGAGAGAACTGGTGACCTGCTCGCTTACGTCTCACATATATGGCAGCTATCTATTGAAAAGTATGGAGAAACTTTAGCTGTGGCATTAGATATCTCCAAGGCGTTCGATCGAGTTTGGCACCAGGGACTCCTCGCCAAGCTTCCGTCTTATGGCGTGCCCCCTCAGCTGTGTTCTCTGCTTGCTACTTTTCTCTCAAATAGGTCTCTCCATGTAGTGGTCGATGGAGTTTCATCTGACACTCTACTCATAAATGCTGGTGTTCCGCAAGGATCAATTCTCGCACCAACATTATTTCTACTTCACATCAACGACCTGTTGAGAGCAACTTCATGTCCAGTACATAGCTTTGCCGATGATAGTACCCTCCATACCGCTTTCTCTTCCAGGGCCCCTATATCAGCCCGTGAAACCAGAAATGAACGAGGAAGAAATGTTAATAATATAAATATGGACTTAGCAACAATTCTCGAGTGGGGATCTAATAACTTGGTAGAATTCAATGCAAACAAAACACAAGCATGTCTCTTCTCCAAAAAAGCCAATCTCACTGTGCCTAACATAACTTTGTCAGGAGTAACCATACCACTGAAGTCATCCATATCGATGCTTGGTATTACTATCAGCAATAACCTTTCCTGGGAAAATCACGTGAGGTCCATTGCCAAAAGTGCATCCCAAAAACTTGGTTTTTTGTTTCGTGCCAAGAGCTATTTCACCCCCACTCAGCTGCTTATGATCTATAAGGCACAGATCCGACCTGTCCTGGAATGCTGTTTCCATATTTGGAGCGCGGCACCTAAACATATCCTGAGGCTATTGGATTCTGTCCAAAAAAGGGCAATTCGTTTCGTCGGTGATGCCTCGCTTACAAACTCGCTCACTTGTCTGGAACACCGTAGAAAAGTTGGCGATTTGTCTCTATTTTATAGATATTTTCATGGGCGATGCTCTTCTGAAATATCAACAATCGTTCCTGCTTTGGCAGTCTCTTCGAGACTAACCCGTCAAGTTCAGTCATCACACCCCTTCGTGGTCACTTTGGAGACCTGCAGAACATCACTTTCCGAAGACTCGTTCATCCAACGAACAGCGAGGCTTTGGAACTCATTGCCTAGGGAGGTGTTCCCCGAGGCATACAACCTCCAGAAATTTAAGAAGAACACCAACTCCTACCTTCTTTCCCTTGGTTCCCACGATGTTCTCTGAACATTACAGGATATCCCTTTTCGTGGGAACCAGAACATATAAAAAAAAAATTGTCTCAGGAATTTATTACAATGTATACAATTGCACCTGGGCCAATCAGTTTTCCAGTGTTCTTCTATTAACTGCTGATTGGAAAAACTGATCCACAGTTTGTACGTACAATTACGATTTTTTTTCCAACAAAAATACTGGTATAGTCTTGTGACAGATCGAACTCTGAAAATAACACTAAAAATATTTTTAAGAAAAAAAATAAAACGACGAGATACGGAACTGAAAAGTAAATAATAAAATAAACCTTCTTAGTCTCAATAACTATAACCAACTAATGTAAGTAACTAATTTTGAGTCGGCGCCAAACAAACAAGCAAATGAATTAGGTAAGGCGTAAAGTGATTGCATCGAGTTGCGCGGTGACATTCTAATAATTTGTTTGAAGTAATTTAATGATCTTCGTTGATTGTTCGTTTGGCGCCGCCACAAAATTAGTTACTTACATTGGTTTAGGGGCTTAGTTATTGAGACTAAGAAGGTTTATTTTATTTTTTACTTTTCAGTTCCGTATTTCGTCGTTTTAATTTTTTGTTAAAAAGTTTTAATTTTTTAATTTTTTGTGGCTGAAATCTACAAATTACTACTTATTTGTTCTTTTATTACTTCCAAAATACTTACTTACCTACTTTTACTATTTGTTGTAATATAAATTATTTTTGTTGTTCTGGTTAGTTTATTTCATTACTTTGTATATCATTCCATCCTATCACGGAATATAATGATTGTGACGGATATAGGAGAACAAAAATAATGACAATAGCGATCTGTCATTGTCAACTACATATGTGTGCCAATGTTCACAAGTGAAAAATCAATCATCCCCTATTTTTCTACCCGTAAGGGTGAATAATCCCATTCGAAATCCAAATTAGATCAACTTTGAGGTATATCCTATCTAACAAAAAAAGAATCATCCAAATCGAAGAACCCAGTACAAAGTTATGCCTGATAGAATCGGCTAACGGACCAGAATTCAGAGGGTGAGTGATCAATATCCTTCATTTTGTTACCCTTAGGGGTGGATTTCATCTTTAAAATACAAATTGTACCAACTTCGAAGTACACCTATCCACTGAAATAAGAATTATTGAATCGAATGTCTCAGTAAAAAATTATACTTGGTCATACATAAAAAAAATATACGCGTCGGCTAGAGAACCTCCTGCTTTTTGGTTTCGTCGGTTAAAAAGTTAAAAAGTGTTGTCAAAATCATCCTGCAAGTGGAAATTTCTGGTGAAGATCAGAATACTGTAATTTGAGTAATTGAGGTGTGTGGAGTAAGTAGTACGTGATCAGTGTTCCAGAGTAGAATTATTGAATAAAATAGACGAAAAATCCCCATATTTTTTTCAAATAGCGTAAGGTGCCCATGCATAATGAATATAGAAGGGTTATTTTCGAATCTGTATTTGCACAAGCACAAAAACTGAGGTCAAGATATGTACATTTTTTATATTTTTTCGGTTGGCCAATGAATTATTGTCTCACATATTTTTTTTTCATCCACATTCTATGGGCTACAGGAGTCCAAACTTGAATTGAATGACTGGCTCATTCGAAAACTTTCATTCCTTATAGGCTTGAATACAAATTTTGTCGTTCCTACAAATATTTTTATTTCATATTTTTCTTATTGTCTAACCAATTTTGCTGTTGGAGTTAGACATAACTTTTTATTTTCATAGATAACTTTAAACAGCCGCTTGCCACAATTCATTTAACCTCACATTTTTCTTCCTTTTTCCTAATACTCGATTCAAATGGGTACTTGTAGAGGAACAAACATCCGTAATGTACCAGTACTTACGTAACACGTTGAAGCGGACACAGGAAAATCCGAAATCGTTCGCAGATTTTTGTAATTATGGGTTAATAGCCTGAAATTTTTGATGTTATTCGTTATTGAAACATTAAAAAAACATTTTGTGTATTATTACAGTTTTTAAATTCTGACGCCGATAGACGTTGTGCCATTTTTAAGACTACTAATTACTCAAAATGAAATGAATGTCTATCGGCGTTCTAAAACTTACTAGCAGTCTGCAGAAAATTTATTCAAAATTTAAAATAAAATAAGAAACCATGGAAAATTCCTTTTATTAACAAAATTTGTAACTCTTAAAAATTAAATAATAAAATTATCTTCATGGTATCCTTCGAAGCAGGTAGGACATAATGGAGGTTTTTTTACGCACCCTTTACATCGGAAGCTTGTCTCTCTACGCTGCCCATTTTTCTTACACATTCTGCATTTTAAGAATATCGATGTTTTTTTAGATTTGGCTCCTGGAGTACCAGGAATTTTTTCGGGCCAATGTCCTGTTGGTTGGTTTGGTTCCGTGACAAGCGGTGTTTGTGCTAGTGGGTTTGTTATATTGAGAATAGCAAGTCTGTTCTTGACTTTATGATTCCGAATTAGATCTTTTCCTTCCAAATTAGAGGGAACACTCGCCCAAAAACCTAAAATATATATAAATTTTTCACTATCGAATCAAATAGTTTTTTATCTGAAACCGATTAAAAAAAAGCTCATTGAATTGGAATCGAACCCGAGCCTCAAGGATGAGAGACTGACACGCTAACCACTACTTCACGAGAACTGTTATTGATATTATGAAAATAACGGAATTCAATTATACATTGCCTTATTCGAAAACCTGAGGCTTTTAACATGCCGAAAAAGGTGTATTTCAATCAAAATATCAAATCACTATAATAGCTATTTGAGAATCCCTCATTTAATCAATTTTGCATTTCCTATTTTCCTATATGGGAATTGAAAGCATTGACATATTTCAATTTATTCAGCCACATTACAGAAAAAATGAAATTCAATTAAGTCAAAACAGAGCAGTAATCATGTATGGTAAATGACTAAGTACATTTTAAAATAAAACATTTTTTAAAATAAGGTTGGGGGAAGAGGGAGCCCCAAAAAGGATTAAATTTGGTTTTTTTATTTTTGTTAAAACGTCGTAGTTTCCATGAACACACATTAAACCTCCAAATACTCCCCGCCGAGTAGAAACGGGGCAGTGCAAATAATTTCCATTTTGTTTCTTGAACAAATTTGGGGAGGTAAC
>JAFIRS010008087.1:0-19677 GCA_018342105.1 Gonioctena quinquepunctata
AAATTTGAGATGGGGGGTGGTCGAGTAAAAGATGGATGTTGTAGAGCTCATGAAGCTCTATCAAAAGACCTATTGTTTACTAATATCAGTATGAAAATGAAGGATTTATATTTCCTTTTATTTTACAGCCGCCATTTTGAAACTATTCAACCGCTTCGGCCCATCTGCAAAATTATCCGAAGCATTGATAGAGAAAATTTCCGTGCCCAATTTCGTTCCGTTGAAGAATGTGGCGACCCACTTGGTTCACAAATTTAGTTCTAAAAATATATATTTATATTTATATACATATATATATATATATATATATATATATATATATATATATATATTTGGGTTCTGGGGACCATGATCGGTGAAGATATATCGAAATTTATTGAGAGTCTTGTTGTGATGACGGGACCAATAGGTATCTCGTTTAAAATCTACCTAATATTGCTTTCAATGTTGCATCCTAACTCCTCCAATGATATTTTGAATTCCAATAGCAGACTTTTGAGAGATTCATTCTAGGCAGCGTAAACAAGATATGCAGAGCGAATGCAAGGGTGAGTTCCACTTTGACGGATCATTCAGGATATGTATCATCACTGAACAGAACCGAATATAATGATACAGAACCCGACACCATTCGACAGAAAAAGATCTGGAAGACATTGTAGATTTCATCTATTCAATACCCGAAATTCCGAAACACCTTGCGAAATGTATCCGGTTCCTGCGAACTGAGTTCCCAGTATCGGAGGGCATTAATGAAACCCTTCCTAGGTATTCTGCGGTGCAAGTGGAGTTCTCGTACTAACGACACAATTTGCTGTCTGATCTCTCCATTTTTCTGGGGTGATACCTCAGAGGGCAATATCTGGTGAGCAGTTTTTCTCTGGCGTTAGACTGAGAAGCCTTTCCGTTCGTCATTGTCCTGGAACCTCATTCCAATGCGTTTTGATGTGGTCGGCTTCCCTGCACCGAAACTCTTCCTCAATGTGGGCTTTGGAGAGACCACAGAAGGGTTCTGGGCCGGGAAATTGAGTGTTTACCCCTCCCTTAGCCAAGTCGTCAGTATTCTCATCGCCTTTTATTCCCTTGCGACCTGAAAATTACATCAGAGTGACCTGATTATCCGTAGCCAGTTGTCTCAGGGGAAGTTTGAAGTCCCAAATCAGTCTAGACTAACAAGGGTTTGACTTCAGAGCTCTAAGTGCTGCTTGGCTATCTGATGGGTTATATATTTTTGACCCCTGGTGCTTTTTGCAGGGCATTCTTGGACGCGCATTTGTATAGCATACATTCCCTCTTTTGTCCATTTCGGATCCATCAGTATACCAAACTACTGCATCCCTTCCTAGTTGGGATTCATTCGTTGTACATCTATCGTAGTTGCTCATGACGACCACTTGATGATGCACTTTGAAGTCGTGCCTAACTGGCATTTTATCTGATGGTTTGTACTTAGATTATAGGAAATTATTTCCGAAAATCTTCAGATGTCCATTCATATTTCCAGCTTCCAAATTTGATGTCAGGTGCAGTCTGAAGGCACCCAGTGCCACTTTCTTCATTACACACAAGTGTAGTGGTGGTAGGATCAGTATTATCTCCAATACAGCAGTGGGAGAAGCAAATATTGTTTCTGTGATTGCCGGACAGGCAAACCGCTGCACTATTTGCAGCCTGATTTGGGCCGAGTACTATTGGATTTTTGGCAACCATACTAGTGAGGCATAGGTGACCATGGTTCGACGATCGTTTGATTATCAATATATCGGCTTTGTGTTGATAAATACTCTGCGACTAGTCCAGGTTGCCGTGGTATCCTTGAAAAAGTAATTGATGTTCCAAGTTTCATGGTATTATTTGGTCAATTTTAACGCTTAAATAATTCACTTCACTGAGTTCTATTCAGGGTGGGCCTTTCGCCTTCTTGTGGATGGAACCAGCACTGCTTTGGTATGATATAAATTTAGTCCCTCCCTTGCACACCAGCTTCTGATCATGTTTAGGGCAGTTTACATGTGGTTGAATATTATACCCATACGAGTAACGACCGGGACATCGGCGTTATCTTGCAAAAGCGATTGAAGAACTAACGCACGGGTCCAAGACAAAGAATATGCTGAAGGAGAAGCGTTTCTCAAAACTCAGATACTGATTTCAGGTACTGATGGCCATACCTCAGGCAGATGTCCATACAATACTTCAATATACGAAGATAACCAATTAGAGGACAATAACAGTGGAACAGATCCATATTCTATCAGGTAACCAGGCGGCACCGAAAGCATTGAATACCCATGAAGTGACGTCCCAACTAATGTGAACAGGTATGAAAAGGGAACTGAGAATACTGAAAGAACGAAACCGCGTCAAGCTGGTTTGGGTACCAAGACATCAGAAAATTGCAAGGAGTTTGCCAAGAGAGGATTGGAATACGAATAAAATCCAAGACAGTCCCAGGAGGTAACAAAACAGTATGGGCATAAGTGTACGCGAGAAAAACAAATGATAATAGTATAGCATCTTAGGAAACGTAAACGAAAACAAACAGGTCTTGCTAATTTTGAATAGGGGGCAGAAACTATTACGTGGCTTCTGACTGGACATGTGCCAGTGAAAAAGCACATCAATGAAATGGGACTGTACAATAGCAACCCAACCTGAAGACTATGTGATAAGGAACCAGAAACAGTGTGCCATATATTGTGCAACTGCTGAGCTCTAGATGGCAGAAGACAAACAATCTTTGGGCGATTTGAGTAACATTGCACACTCAGTGAATAACTCGCACAAATTCGTACGAGGCAGAAGGATTTGGGGACCTACGCACCACCAAGGGGTGTCCATGAAGAATTTTCTCCACCTGACCAAAAATAGTCACCTAGGTAGAATGCGGGGCTCATTTTCCACATGGTTCCTTCAGTGCGCCCAATTCATTGTGTGGAAGTTACTTATTTCATAATTCGTTCATTTTTTATATTTTTTACTTCACTGGAACAACAACCCACTGAATACCCAATCCAATCGATCGGTACTTGAAGTTATGTAGTCATGCTACTTATTTGGACTATCAATTCCTTTCATCGTCATCTGAAATGTCGGGATGTTGTAATGAATACATGGCATCACTGTCATTTTCGATATCAGTTATATTTTTCCCAAATGTCGGTAGAATTGTATTGAAAATGTCCATCATCTTCTAGTGCTTCAGAAACTACAATCCAGGAAACTTGAAACAACTGTCGAATTATATTCATCACCTCCGACATCTGCAGCATCTCAGTGCCATTTTTGTTGAATTCATTACCAAGTTCAAACTTGGTTGAGAGAAGATATTGATCTTGTATAGATGAAGTGGATAAGGAAAAGTGACATTTTCAAGCCAATATCAATGCAGTTGCTACAAACACCGGACACGCTACCTAATACTTTTTTATTCATTTTCCAAGGGTTGCCGCAGAACCCGACCAACTCCCTTCCTCCCAATTGTGGAAACGAATTGGACCATTCAACCCAAACATCGAGTGGAAGGACAACTCCTGGTCTTCTTGATTAACAATGTTTCTTTCAGAGCACTGGTGAGGAATAGAACTCTTTTGGGCACTAAACAAATTAAAGCAAACATGGGGGGATAAGGTTAATCCAGATTAACCTCCAGCACAACAAGGCGGCCCGGGCAGTACTTGGAGGTGTTATGAGGAACTTCAAAGTGGTTCTTATTTAGGAATCATGGATCCAACATGGCGGAATGAGAGGTCTGGGAGGGGAAAGTGGAGAGCTGTTGTAAAGCAGATCAACTTAGACTCCCATAACTTGAATATTCACCAGAAATATATATGAAAATACTGTTGTTAACAAACCGGCTTCGGAAGATCTGACAGCAATGAAGATGGGGATCATTGAAAATAAATGGGTCGAGGGACGTAATTCTCGCATCGGTCTATTTTCTTTCTGATGATCCTGAACCACCACCCATGAAGGCTGTGAAGGAGGTGATAAGGCACTGCAGGCAGAAAGGACTGCAGGTGGTAATCGGCTGCGATGCCAACGCGCACCACACCGTGTGTAGCGTGTGTAGCGATACGAACGAAGTGGGGGGTCGCTACTACAGTTCGTGATGGCTAACGAACCAGACATACCCAACGTAGGCAACAAACCAACCTTCGTTACAAGAAACAGCAGGGGGGACTTGTCGTAACAATAGCCTCCACCTATCTGAGTAATTTCTTACAGAATGGAATGTGTCTGGAAAGTGAAGTTGCTCCGACCACAGACAAACAAACTCCGAAATGGGGAGCATCATACCCACAGGAGCTCATCGGAATCCAAAGAAAACAGAATAGGACCAATACAAAGCAGACCAAGCACGCAACCCTCATAGGATCAAAAAGACCGATAAGTACAAGAACTAGGGAAGGCAGTGGAGCAACTCAATGTCACAATCATCTCTGCGTTCAACAACAATTGTCCCCCTATGACAAGGAACTCCACCAAGAACGTGCCGTGGTGAAATGCCAACGAGACAAACGCCAAAGAAACTGGAAGGTGGGATGACCACAAGAATGCTTTGACCAGCTACAAGAAGGCACCAAACAGAGCCGAAGAGGCTCTTGGAAGAAGTACTGTAAGGAAATAGTGCGTCAGACTCCAAAGAATCCTCTCTACGGACAAACATCAAGCAACACACTCCTTTAGAAATGAACAAGAAGAGTACATCACCACAGGAGGAGAAACTCTTCGAAGTTCACTTTCCTGGGGCTCAAATGATACAGACACCTGCTAACGAGAATGGACTGGACTCTGAAAAGTGGCTTCAGCAGGAGTTGGACATCACCTAAAGAGGTGGTAACCTATAACAAAATACGATGGGAAATGAGCCTATTCAAACCATTCGCACACTGAGACTGGACATGATTTACCAATTACTATTGCAGGAGGAAACGGAACTATTGCATAGTAGGCTCTGTGAAATACCCAGACGCAGCCTGGCTCTTGAATACATATCAGAACCATGGAGGGACATTATTTTAATCTCCATACCAAAACCTGAAATGACTAGACAGGAAATGGATAAGTCCCTATGACCCATGAGTCTCATGTTTTATGGACTGAAGAAACTGAAGAAGCTGGTGGATAGGCATATGAGGGACGGTGCACTGGTAGAAACAATATGCATACAGGTCCTACAGCTCAACAGAAACAGCACTCCACAAAATGATGGAGAGAGAGGAGAACAATTAAAAGCGACCTTTCTAGACATAGAATGATATTTCAATTATACCTCTATGGACTCAAACTTCAGGTCTCCTAGACGGAAAGGAATCGAGAAACCTTTCGTCGTGGCCTGAAAAGACTACTGGGGTCTCTGGAAGAAAAATGTCAGGAAACCCTTGGGTACGCTGACGACATAGTTGTCATAGATCAGGGGAAATTCAACACCACGGTGAGGGATTGTAGCGGAATAAATTTGGTAACCAGGTGGACGGACTAGTAGGGATTTGGCATCAATCCTCAAGAAGCACCCTAGTAATATTCACTTGAAGACGTAAACTGAAGGGATTAGGATCCAATGAACTAGGGGGTGAATCTGTACAAATCAAGGGAGAGGTCAAATATCTTGGGGTGATACTGGACTGAAACCAACATCTGATGAAAGCGACCAGAAAAACGGAGACCACATACATTGTGGCAAGACATTCTTTTGGAGAGAAATGGAGGCTTCAACCACATATGGTACACTGGCTGTATAACATGGTAATAAAACTGCATGGCAAGAGCAATGGAATCAACCCCCCCTGCATCCATGAAGACACTGTTGGAATTGCCTATCCCTCAGTTGGTGATACAAGGTGAGGCGACGCTAGGTGTCTTCAGATGAAAAATCACACTTGACAACATAAACGTTGGGACAGGACACATCAGAATAGTGAGCATTGTAACCTAGAATGTGTTAGAACTGATATCAGATCACATCGCGAAACGATTCTCCTTTGACAAGTCAAACAGGACACTGATCTGGTACACAGAGGAGGATGGTGTAGGAGTGGGAGTGTTTGATCGGCATCCAAGGGCCGACTTAAGCTACTCACTGAGTAATCACACTTCTGTATTTCAAGCAGAAGTCTACGAAATCCTCCAATGTGCGAAGGAAAACAACAGGAGAGCAATAGTAGAGGAAGAAATCCAAATTATCTCCCAGGTGGCACTTAAGGCTCTAATCAGACAGGCAAAGAGGAACTGACGATACTGGTAGAACGAAACCGTGTCAAGCTGATGTGGGAACCAGGACATCAGGGATTTGCAGGGAATGTGAAAGCCGAATTCACTAGAAGAGAATCGAAAAACAGACCCTCGTAGTATGATCATCTTTATACTGGATCCTGGAAAAACACAAACAATACTGGAATAACATACTAGGAAACAGACATGGGCAAGAATACATCAAAGTCCCGTGCCAGGAAAAAACAGCAGACCTGTTAACTTCAAACAGGGAACAACTGAAAACCATTACGATGCTCATAACTGGAAATATACATCTCAATGAAATGGGACCGTTAAATAGCGACCCAACATGCAGATTATGCGTGAAAGAACAAGAAACAGTATTATACATACTGTGCAACTCCAGAGCCTTGGATCGCAGAAGACAATCAATTTTCGGGCAACCAATTGGTGAACCGAAACTTCACACCATTGGAGTACTCGTACAAGCTTGTTCAAGGCACGAAATGGCTGGAATGGGTGTAGTAAAGGAAACAACAGCTAGATACAATGGGCAAGATGGCCCAAGTGTCATCGGAGGTCTTGACCAGACGGGCCAACTGGGTAACGAGGAGGTACTGACGGGGTACAGGGCCCAGAACTCAGTGACTCCCACACTACCTCACTACTGTGAGGTGTCTACGAAGGATTCGCTCCCCCCCTCATCAAAAAATGGTTGCTGCAAAAAATGTGAGTACGGGAAAGTTTGATTAAATTATTATACTGCTTATGGCCATTGCCATGGACAGTTCTACCTGATTGCCGGTCCAACGATGTACTCACATTCAAAATAATGAAATGCAATTGATAATAAGTATCTTACACAGACAATCAATACTTCAATATACAAATATTTTATTAACTGTTCTGAAACTATAACTAATGTAGGAGACAACAATTAGTGGATAGAATCGTACCATCTTCGCATATGAATGAAATGTGAATGTAGTTGTATTTATTGTAATAAAAATTCAGTAACTGGTGACTAAAATACATTTATTACAATATTTTGTTCAATAATGCAGTCACTGTGAAATAACACCTCTAAGAAAATTATATTAGTATATTCACTTCTGGCATCTGAGCTACAACAGTACTACTCTTGATATAAAAACTGTTCATTTCATTTTCAGTATAACGGTAGCATCCACATTGGTATACTTGTCATCGGATTCATCACAGGAGTATGGGCCCTGATATTCGCAGAATTAGGGCAACAAGTCATCAATGAGGTAAATATTTTTCATACTACACTGTACATTCATTAATATGAAGGATAGTATTCCGTGAATACAAGTGGAGGCTCGAGTGGGCCTCTGTAGCGTTTCAATGGGATCATTCCAGCCCTACTTCCAATGAGGCAAGAAAACATCCTACTATAGAGAGTCCTCATTAGTTGGAGTACCTGGTATTCATAGATAATTAACATTATGTTGAGAAAGTTCAAATCCTTATCAAAAGACACTTCCATGGCACATGGCTTTCATCTTGGAAATAGTTATGATTGTTAAATGCTCAACAATTCTGTATAAACAGACACAACGACAAATATAAATGAAATACTTGAATTATTCAATTCTGAAATAAACCTCTGTCAGAGCATTCTTTATCTTGTGGAGTAGGCAACACAAATATCGCCTGCTGGTGGAAATCAGTCTCCCAGTAATCTGTGATTGAAATTAATACTTCAGTTATCTGGTGCTCAAAACGAGGGTCACCTGTAAAGTTTTCCGGGAGTTTTGAAAACTGGTATTTTTATATTATTCAGAAAACAATTTTCGTATACTTCTCACTTTCCGGTCACTTCCGTTATATTGTAACATTTTTGGATTTCTGAGACAATTCTGGATCAAAATGTGACATTTGGAAAAAAAATTGCGCCCACTTAATTTTTTTAAGGTCACTTTTAATATTGCATCTAGGGACCATGATCGGACGTGAACTAATCTGAGGACCTCAGGTAATGTCAGAAAATTACAATCGCAAAGTTTCAGTGACTAGTATGATAGATAGGAATAAAACAGGTTGGCCGAATTTCATTTTCGTGTCTAACTATTATTTTTCAAATGGCGACCATTTTTTGACGAGCACTTTCCGAAAAACAGATTTTTTGACGAATTTAACGATATTAATTTATTTGCGATTGGATTGAAGATAACAACATAAATTAAGTATTACTGAGGAAAATACTGGATAATAATCAATTTACTTTTGTCAAGTGTGCTACGGATAGCCATGATGCATAATATTCTGCAGTTATTTTCATCAAGTCTTCTTTGGAGAACAAAACACTCACTAAGGTAATGACAGTGACATAAACCTTATGAGCAGACAGTAAATGTTCCTCAATTTTCGTTAAATTTCAGTTAAATTTTTCTTCAAAATAATGTGAACTCAAAGTGAAAATGTGGATATGTTTTCAATATTTGGAGAATGTCATAGAAATTCAGGGAATGCTGCTGAGTATTTTCCGTAGGTTGGGAATCGTTTTAAGCGAGAAGGAAATCGAGAGGCGGAACAGTGGTTTATCATAAATGAAGAGACTGAGATTAACGTTCTTGCAATGGTTGAGGTTGATAAAACGGTTTTCTTAATAGAAATTAGTCAAGAAATGCAGATAAGTCACGAATCATCAAGAAAAATACTGAAAGAGCACGGATATCGAGCATTTAAATATCAGTTACACCAACATTTGTATGCTGACGATGGCGATAGACGGGAAGTGTTTTGTGATTGACTGCTCCAAAATCAAAGAGTTAGCCCAAATTTCATCAACTTTATTCTATTTTCCGACGAATCACGATTTACAAATGATGATATGTTCAATAAGCCAAAAATACTCGGTACTGGGCCCAACAACATCAACATGCAATGAAAGAGGGCAATTTTCAAGATAGGTTTGGCGTCAATGTCTGGGCTGGTATCGTTGGAAACAGAATAATTTGGCTAATATTGTTCCTAGGTCAGTTAACATGGGTGGGGTACATAGGTTTCCTTCAAAATGAAATCGAGGATCATCTTAATAATCTACCTTCAGCAGTTTCACGAATTTACTTCCAACAAGATGGAGCACCCCCTCATAATAACAGAGAAGTTCCTAATGACCAATGGTCTAGTACGGTGGCCTGCCCGCTCACCGGATCTCACTGTGCTCGATTCCTTTATTTGGAGATATGTTAAAGAAGAGGTTGACTATTCAACACCAGCCTTTCTTGAAATCTCAGAACAAATAATTCCACGGTCATTTAGAAGTATAACGCCTCAAATGTTACGGAACGTGTTGAGAGAAACAATTGAACGAGCAGAAATGTGTTTTGAACAAGGAGGAATGCTCTTTGAAAATGAACTACAGTGAAAGTAAATGAATTATTATCCATGGCACACTTGACAAAAGTGAAAAAATTATTATCCCCAGTATTATCCCTAGTTATATTCAATTTATGTTCTTATTATTGATCCAATCGCAAATAAATTAGTATCGTTAGATACGTCAAAAAATCCTTCTTTCGGAAAGTGCCTGTCAAAAAATTATCGCAATTGGGAAAATACTAGTTATACACGAAAATGTAATTTTGCCAACATGTCTTATTGCTATCTATCATACTGGTCACTTGAATTTTCTGACATCACCTGAGGTCCTCAGATTAGTTTACGTCCGATCGTGGCCACCTAGATGCAATATTAATAGTGATCTAAAAAAATTGAGTAGGCGTAAAAACTTCTTCCAATGTCACGCTCTGATCCAGAATTGTGTCAGAAATAAAAAAGTGTTACAATATACAGGGTGTTTCATTTAAAAATTCAAAACCGTAGCAATTTCCGGTGACACCGGAAGTGACCGAGGAGTGAAAAATATGCGAAAACTCTTCCCTTCACATTCCATTCACCTACACCAAATCTCACCAAACCTAATATTTTAAAAGTTAGGACTTGTCTAATAGATTCGTTGACACGCGGTATGAGAAAAAATAGGAATATTCATTCACACTTGAACTTGAAACCATTTCACATCCTCAACCTCAAGAAAATGGACCAGAATGGATCTCATAGATCGCATCGTATGCACAATACAATTTTTCTCAGACCATGAGCGGTTGTGGTGAAAACTCATGATGGCTTTCTTTGGAAATTTGGCTACATCTGTAAGTTTTTGACATTCGAATTCAGAATATACTGCGAGCCTCTGCAAGAACTATTGAAAGAAATCAGTTCTCGAAGGAAAATCACATGGAAGCAGTGCTTGCGTCCTTTGACTGTGGTAAGGGTATAGGTGCTGGACGTAAAGATTCTCCAAACAATTTGAGCTGTAGAAGGAATGATGTATTGACAGTACAATAGTGTATCAACAGTACAATACTTTCCATGATAATGGATTATATATATATACAAATCTTCAGTGTGTGAATTACACTTATAATCCAGACGAAGGGTCCTTCAAAAACACTGACAGTTATTTTTATTTTTCAGTCGGAGAGATTCAATGTCCTTCTTCAGCTATGCCACTGGTATCGATGGAATAGAGAAAATAAACATTTTCTACTAATGTTTCTAGCTGCAACTAAGGAACCGTTGACATTCAGCAGTTCTGGTCTAATCGATCAAAATCGTATGATGATATTGAGGGTAGGTATCTGAACAATCGAATTGAAGTGTTAACAATTTACTACAGAGGTTAAGGTCAACCGAAGTATCCCTTACTCAGACATGAGGGTACGTTGAGGTAATGAAGTATTCTTCTTACTATATTTGTAAACTCGTACCACATTCCGAACATAGAAACCAACATATTTTAAAAGGAAATTCTCACTCATTTAAGCTGATAAATTTTTTATTCAATTCAGATAAGAAAAATGACTTCAAAGGTACTTCGGAAAAAACAACAAATCAAATTTCCACCATATTGAAAATGACTATATGAATGTGAAAATATATACGTCTATAGAACACTTCTCTTTGTTGGATATTCAACACCAAAAGTCGATAGCATTTCCAAGTTGATTGAAAATATTGAAAAAGTCTTCAGCCTTCACACTGCAGGAACGTGGTAGGAAATTGCAGTTGCTCGATATTTTCACTCTTCGGAGGTACACATGGACTTCGTAAAGGATAATTTGGAAATACAAAAGTTGCTAAGGAAAACAAATATTACATCAACCTTTAACGATCCAATTCTTGGAGAATACTGGTCACCAATAGTTCCTACTTTGTCAGCACTATTGATGGTTGCCACACAACAGGTTATTAAAACCCAATCACAGGATGAAAACAACACAACAACCTTAATAATGAGTTTTTAATCATGATAATTGTTGCAAGTACAAGGTAATAATCATTTTGATTGAGAGACAATTTATCCATGCCTGATGAAAAGTTTTAAAGCTGCTCCAATTGTTTTTTGAAAGAATTTGAGGTCATGTAGAAAATAAATATCAATATCACTGTCATATATATATTTATATATATATATATATATATATATATATATAAATTGTTATGATAAGAGATATTTGTTCAGTGTAAAAAGAATAAAAAGTGATATAATGATACTAATATATCACATAAATACCTGCTATGTTTGTTTTGCAATTTTTCTGAAATCTTGTACCATTTTCTGGCCGACGCAGATGTCTCAAGAGTTTAGCAGTGGAGCTTTTCTATTGTCATAAGTATGTTGCCAACAATTCATTTGATTTGCACAACCTATAAAAATTATAGAAATCAAAATTCATGAATAAAACTTCAGATCTGTATGCTAAAATCAAATCAGAAGGAAACATGACAGCGACATGTCAAATCATTTCGATGAAAAATGATAAAATATGAAAAATTCAGTACAGAAAATTGTCAGATATGAATTTCAACTAACTCTGTATATATTATGTGAGGTATAGAAATGTAAATTGTATATAAAATCCATAGCATAGTTTATAATAAGGAGAAGTGTCATAGAAAGTGAGTAAAAACCTTAGTGAGAAAAAACGAAAAGTGATGGTTGCCAGGAAGAAAAATAACAAGGATTTAGAGAGATGAAAAATTATTTTTGGGAGGACACTGTAACAAAATTTTGCTAATCAATAAATACGAAAATACACCGAGAACGGAAGCAAATCAGCCATTTGACAATGTAAGCCATTTCCAGAGACCAATAGGCGTTGAAACTGCCAAAGAAAACCACTTACCTCCAGGACCCAGCCAAATTCCTATCCGGGGGCCCTGCTACAGTGAAACTGCAAACTCAAATAGTCAAAGAACACTCCCAGGATTCGGGAGAAGTCTCAAGCTAAATGAATCACAGGTACTTTTTAAAACGTATTCGGGTCAGACACTCATTTGAGCTAATTTCATGACACTTTTTCACTGTTTTTTTTAACTGTATTTCTTGTTTGCCTTCATAATTTAATATAACCTATAATCATTTCATTTGAAAGTCACTTGCACATGAGCAAGGTATTTCACTTCTCACATTCCATTGTTTGATCAGAGTATTACAGATAAGATAGCAACTAGATGTCACCACTGAATCCTGCTTTGAAAAGGAGTAATAATATTTTCCATAGGCGTGCCGACTGAGGTGGGATAAGGTAAAAGAATACAGGTAAAAGAGTATTCGAAAAACAGTAAACAACGGATAATTCATTAGTGTTATGATCAGTACATTTTTTTTAAATTTTCAATTGAAAATAAATCAACTGATCTAACTTATCATAAGAAGTGGCAAATCTACGATTATGATGACTAGTTATTAAAAAAAAATAACAATTAAAAATAATCAAAATCAAAATACTAGCAATAACACTGTTATATATATATATATATATATATATATATATATATATATATATATATATATATATATATATTTACAATATTTATACAATGGAACCACCCCTGTAAAATGGAACCACCCCTGTAAAATACTCATTTTTCAGTCATTCTCAAATTTTTATTTTTTTTAATTTAGCAACAAAAACTGTATCTTGACACAAATTTTCATAACTTTAATTTCAATTCCAAGGCACTCTATGTGTTTTTTCTTCGTTAAAAACGGCAAAAGTTTATTAGGCAATTTTGTTTTGAAATTCGAATAACCCACTGGTTTTGTAGTCGTTATAAATGAAAACCATGAGAATTTCATGGAAAAATATTGGTCAACAACGAAGTTACAACAACTTCAATTTTGGAAACAAAGTATTTGATTATAATTTTTATTTAGATTATAGACATATCAAAAATCTGGCAACACTGCCGATACAAAGTAGATCACCAGTGAATTCGTACAGTGGAAGTCAATAGCTCATTCCGTTCTACAGTTATAACTCCTGAAAGTAGGGTAATGTGAGCGATTTCTGGTGGAAGCGATTTTGTAATAAAAATCTAACTACGCCACTGGATTTGTGAATTATATTCCCCTCAAAATCATCTATTTAAGTTTAGGTTATATGTGTATTCGAAAATAACAGAAAATTGAAAATTCATTTTCAAGTTATGCAGTTTTCAATAGCCGAGAAAAACGAAATGAACCGAATCAAGTTTTAAAGTATCAAAATTATTTATTCAATAATAAAACAGAAAGCAGGACAAAAAATGTTCCTTTTTATTCTGCAAAACTCAACTGGAACAAGCTTTTAGAGAAGGTATCAATAATTTGAGGAAAGCTGAACTAATACATTGGGCATAGGTATTGTACTAAATCAATAGTAGGCTGTGATTTAGTACACCACAAATCGCTCACTTCACCATACTTTCAGTAGTTATAACTGTTGAACGGAATGAGCTATCGACTTTGGATTTCCGCTGTACAAATTCACTTGTGCTCTACTTTGTATCGGCAGTGTTGCTAGATTTCAAATATGTCTGCAATCTAAATAAAAATTATAATCAAATACTTTGTTTCCAAAATTGAAGTTGTTGTAACTTCGTTGTTAATCAATATTTTCGTATGAAATTTTGATGGTTTCCATTCATAACAACTACAAATCTAGTGGCGTGGTCAAAATTGGAAAAAAAAATCCTAATGAATTTTTGCCGTTTTTGACAAAGAAAAAAACCATAGAGTGCCTTGGAAATGAAACAAAAGTTATGAAAATTTATGTCAAGATACAGTTTTTGATGTTCAATATTAGAAAAAAATATTTTTGAGATTGAATGAAAAATGCGTATTCTACAGGGGTGGTTCCATTTGAAATGGGTCACACTGTATAAAGATATATAAATATATGTATGTATACTTCGTCCACGTTGAATGTGTATTTTCCTATGTTTTCCTTATCTAGCTCATGCATGTGAGTTTACCCGCTCCCTCCCTTTTCCCGTTATCCCCTTTCCCTTTATCCTGTTATTTCGTTTGGGTGGCATAATTGATTTGACAGCAAAATTAATGCTTTGTAATGACTATAACAAATTCACCAACCCCTCTGCACGTCTTCAGGGGCTCCATTTTGAATTTAAAAAAAACACCGAAATACGTATTTTTTTATTTGTGACATAGACTTCGAATGCAATGTTTTATGACCTCAACTTTGAAACTAACGTAACCCTCATATTGACGTCAACCCTCCATTTCACCCTTTTTGTAGAATTTGCTGAAACACCAAAACAAGTATTTTTTAATTTGTAACAAAGACCTCAAATACCAATTTTTCTGACTCCAACTCATGAACAGTAACGGTACTCCTATCCAAACTTCCAACCACCCTTTGGTGTTGAATTTTCAAAAACCCTGAAATACGTGTTTTTTTTATCTATCTTCAAAACTTACTCTTTTCACCTCCTTTTCACCGCTCCATAGATGAAATATCAATTCTCAGTGGTTAACGTCCTATCAATTGAAAATTTTATCATCTATGTTATCATAGTAATACGCTGTCAAAATTTCAGCTCTTTAGGTCCAGCGGTTTGGTCTGGGCGTCGTATGTCAGTCAGAAAATTGAGCTACGTTTTATTTACAATCAATAAAAATGTAGATTTTTTTTGTTGAAAATAACATATCAATGAATTCCTTTTTGAGCGAAATATAATTTATAGTTGAGGTTATTCACCATTTTTTCAATGAATTCCAACCGTTCAATATGTTTGTTATAAAATAGGCCAATCAGTTGAGATTTTCTGCTTTATTGATTCTGTGACAAAAAGACTACCAGGAAACCGACTGTGCCATCATACGAAAGACTATTCGTAGTTATATCCTGTTATGTTTCCCACTCCCATCTGTCATTGCTTAATTTGTAAACAATATTTTTTTTAAATATTTTATCGTTTCCGACTTGTCACTTGAAAACGAATGGAGCAATATCAATACTCTCAATGGACGAATTGTAGACAATTAAAATGCAAAAAAATGAGCTTTAACACGACTCGATCGCATTATTAGTTACTGCGAAAAAACGGAAAAACCAGAAAAATCCGTTTTTTTCATAAATAGCATAACTTCGCCTATTTTTGAAATGTAGTTCAGGTTTTCACGACATAGTAGTTATTATGTTCTTTATGTGTGAAAAACTCAGGCACTGTCGCATTATGAGTTTTGGCATAATTGCAATTTGAATTTTTCAATTCACTTCATTGCAGCAAACCAGGATGCGTCATAAGCGATCCGATTCTGATTTTTTCAGAAGATTTCGAGAGTAGAAGTATAGTACTATAAAATGTATATTCTCATTTTGCGTTAAAATGCTGCGAAACAGGTGAAAAATACTTGCAAACATGACCCGAAAATAGGCGAGTGGGTGAATGCGCCTAGTAATGTTGATAGAGCAGCAGACGCGGGAAAGCGTATGTACATTAATACAAGCGCGCTGCGCCCTTTATGAATCTGCTGCTCTACTACCACTTCTGGGCAGTTTCCATGCACTAGACGGTTTTCGGTCATGTTTGCTAGTTTTTCTTACCCATTTCGCAGCATTTTCCAACAGTGCCTTAGTTTTTCAAACATAAATTTCATATTAATTACTACTATGTCATGGAAAGCCCGCTTGAAAAATTGAGAAGTGGCGTTGTTATAAATTTAAAAAAAATTAAGATTTTTTCTGGTTTTTCCCCGTTACCAATAATCCAATTGAGTCGTGCCTGGGCTCGTTTTCTTTGCATTTTGATTCTCTACAATTTGTAAAGTATGGAGATTGCTTCATTAGTTTTCAAGTGACGAGACAAAAACGATAAAAAATCAAGAATAAATTGCTTTTAAATGTTTATAACAAATTAAATAATGACAGCTGGGAGTAGGAAACATAACAGGATATAACTATGGACCGTTCCGTATGATGGCACAGTCAGTTTACTGGTAGTATTTTTGTAACGAAAAAATCTCTATTGATTGGTCTAAAAGGGGTTTAACATGGTGGAATAATGTTATAGTACTGCAGTAGTTCTGAAGTTCGCTGGTATCCATTGAGATGAAACCCCAAACCTGTATTGACTTTCTGACGGTTTGTTCAATATGGATTTCGAACGTAAGTTCTTTATCCAGAATTATCCCTAACTTCATCGGATGCATTGGGTTTGTGATCATTTATGCTGAGATGAGAAATGAAATGATTCTTCTACGTGTGAAAATGATTTGATGACATTTACTTTTGTTAACCTGAGAGTCTGTGAGTAACAAAGTAATTTGGGAAATTATCTGGATCTCTCTGCATATTATCAGAATCCAGTTTATCTCTCAATACTTCAATTCTCATATCGTCAGCATATAGGAGAATTTTGGAGAATTTGAAGCACTTCCCAATGTGAAAAATCCGCTTAAGAAAACGAACCAAGGCACACCCAATGTTATTCAACGTGTAAGCGATCTAAAATGATTTGGGGCTACAAACTGTGTTGTTTCCTGGTAGACCGGGACATGGTGACCCAAAATATTAGGTCATTTGTACCAGTATGGCGGTTCTTCAGGGGTCTAATTACGGAATTATAAAAAAAAAATTATGGTCCTAGCGCTGGTACCGGTGGCCCAATCGCGTGGGCGTTAATCGAACGTGTCGGATAAATAACGAGTGTTAAACGATTCGTTCCCCAAAACTGCTTGCATTTTCCGATAGTCGTTAAAAAAAGAAGTAGGCGGTAGCGTAATGCCATACTTCTCTGGCGTGACCTACAGCCCGCCATACCGACGCGAATACATTAATAAAAAAAACAATTTAACCATTTGTACCATCATCATCATCAAATCTGTCTCGAAAGACGTGAGTATCGCGAGCTAACCCTCCTGCATTCAGTTTGGGCTTCGCTCTTCCTCCCCCCATCAGCAGCACAGGACCTACCTTCCGGTTTAAACTGTGCTACTAAATTAACAGGGGGAATCTGAGATTGGGATACGCCCAATCAACGCGCTAGGTCAACCCAGCTACCGTTATAGCTCAGCCACGGTAAGGCCGCTTGATACAACAAGCTACTGGCTATGGGATGCCAGTACCCGAGTCAGCAGGGAATACAGTCACCTCAACCCATAGGTGAAAGACTCCCCCGTCTCTACCGAATTACGGTATTGTTTTCCATTGGACCCACTATCTAGCCCACGCCCCCCAGAGTCCAACACCATGTGGAGAGGCACCGGCGGTGAAACCGGTGGGGCTATCCTCCTCCCCCTGGGTACCCATGTTAACAAGACTCCTCCTGTCAGCGTTTGATGGGTCACCGCCATACCAGACTTTCGACCTGATATTACTCGTGTAAACGTTTGACGAGTCACCGTTCGTGTGAGAGTTCGCCGAAGCTACTAATCACGCTACCATGTTATTTGGGAGGGGGACCTATGATGTTGCCCAGAGATATCTGGGATTGTCTAAGGTTCTCCCGACCCGACGGCCTAGTCACACGGTGAGGCTAGGCCCAAACCATTTGTACCAGGCTAATTTTTGCGTAGGTAATCATCGTCGAGTAGCCATTCACGTTAATCACCTTGCCATACTTCTCCGACGGTTCCCAATGGCCGC
The DNA here is from genome assembly GCA_018342105.1 of Gonioctena quinquepunctata. NCBI lineage: Eukaryota > Metazoa > Arthropoda > Insecta > Coleoptera > Chrysomelidae > Gonioctena > Gonioctena quinquepunctata. Next base: position 18,183 of record JAFIRS010008087.1, read on the forward strand.
CATACCACCGCAAGGGAGTAATCTTTTTTTTTGCTAAACGATTTGTACCAACCTAAAACTTTTTTTAACAGTTCTCTGTATGATCATAAATATAAGTGTGATCATGCCATACCTGTGGAAGGTGGCGAATATGTACAATATTTTTCCAAAATTCTAAGATTTTATTCGTAATTCGAACGATTTGTACCAGTATGGCACTAATTTTTCCTGTAAGTTTGAGGTTTAACGAATATAAATAAAAAAATTCAAACACCTAGGTGGCGGCAATCTTGTCTTGTAACCAGATGTTATGTCGTATATATTGTACGGTTTTCCGGCGCTCGAAAGATTTTCGAATTTGGGGCTTTTTTTGTTCGTAGAACATAATGTTGGGGAAGCAGGTATGGGAGCGCTTGTCAGGGACCTACAAATACATAGCAATAAATGAGTTATAGTATTGAATAAGTTGACCGTTATAGGGGCCTAAGGGTGGTGTAATTTTCCGACAGCATAGTTTTTTTCAAGTTTGAAAATTTGAAATGCCATACTGGTACAATTCATTCCAATTTTTTTTCATATCTTGCTCGAGTGTAACAGACTTTCGCCTCAAGTTAAGAGTATGGGATAATTTTTTTTGGTTGAATTTTTATCCAAACGAACCGAATACGATGATGCCATACTGTTACAAATGATTTTATGCCTTGAAAACGGTCGCAAAACCAAGTTTTTCAAGTATGGCGCCACTTTTCCTCTACCAGAAGAATCAAATATAATAATGGTCACATTGTGTAATATAATTTCCAAAAAATCCAAATTCCATAGGTACAAACTATTTTTTAACATCTTGGCTCGTCCGACAGTCGTCCGCCCCATGGTTCAATCTGCAATAATTTTTATTAGGTAGAATTACATCCAAACGAACAGAACACAATGATTCCATGATGTGGAGAATGATAACACGTATTTCAAAGGCGTATTTTCAAAAAGTGTCGAATAAATAAATTTTTCAAGTATGACGGCACTTTTTTCCCTACCAGACGGGATGGGAAATATAATAACGGTCACATTTTATCAAAACTTTCCAAAAAAACCAAATGTAATATGGTACAATGTTTTGAGAAAAAAAAACCCTTTGCGACGGTATGGCCATTTGGAACCGTCAGAAAAGTATGGCATGGTGTATTTCGTGAATGGCTACCGACGATGATTAGCCGGGAAAAAATTACCTGGAAAAAAATGGTGGAATTGTTTTTTAAACTAATGTATTTTGCGGCGGCATGGCGGGCTGTGTCACACCGGAAGTATGGCATTACGCTACCGCCTACTTTTTTATCGACTATCGGAAAATACAATCATTTTTGTGGAACAAACGTTGACACTGTTATTTATCCGACACGTTGATTAACGCCCACGCGATTAGGGGGCCGGTACCAGCGCTATGACCATCATTTTTTTTTTGTCATTCCGTAATTAGACCCCCGAAGAACCGCCAACTGGTACAAAGACCAAATTTTGT
>JAFIRS010008088.1:0-19651 GCA_018342105.1 Gonioctena quinquepunctata
TCTTGATTTTCTTGAAGCTTCTCTTCCAGATTTCTAGAAAGCTTCTCTTCCAGATTTAAGGAATTTTCTTGAAGCTTCTCTTCCAGATTTCTAGAATTTTCTTCAAGCTTCTCTTCCAGATTTCTAGAATTTTGTTGCAGCTCTTCTTTCAAGGATTCTATTATCGGACTCAAATCATCTCCGGGAACTTTGAATAAAATGTTTCGGGGTCCTCACCTTCTTGGATAAGTCCTTCTGCAAGTCTTTCCTGGAATTCTTGCTTTTCCCGTTGTTTCCAGTTCCTTTCCTCCAATTCCTGTTTCAATTCCGCTACCTTCAAGTCCGCAAGACGCACTTTTCTTGAACACATTTTGTCTTTGACGAGGTATCAGTCTGTTTCACACGAAAAGTTTATCAGTTTGTTAAAAATTCACTTCGCGAATTCTTTTCCCGGGCCACCAGTCTATTGTCTGTTTCACGCGAAGAGTGTAACCAGTTTATATTCCACGCACAATTGTCCACTTCGCGAAAACCGGGCCACTGTCTATTTTCTGTTTCACGCGAAGAGTGTATCAGTTTATATTCCCACGCACAATTGTCCACTTCGCGAAACCGGGCCACTGTCTATTTTCTGTTCACGCAGAACAGTGAATCAGTTTATATTCCACGCACAATTGTCCACTTCGCGAAAACCGGGCCACTGTCTATTTTGGGCGTACAAAAGGTCTATCAATTTATTTTCTGACTATCCACTCCACGATCCTTGTTTATTTTCAAAATCCACTTCTGACACCAATTGTAACGTAAATAAACTTAACTTGGTTTAAATAATTTATTTCACACTGAATCTACAACCTAATTTATATTACTACGCCACTGTTAAAGCTCGATGGTATGGGCTCGTTCAGACTGTTTACTCCCTCTTGAGGGCGGTCTATTTATCTCCGATACAGCATTCTCGATGTTTCGAATTCTTCCAGTTGGCGACGGCATGTTCCAATTGTTTCCAATATTGACCGTTGCATTACGCGGAAAAGCGACTGGATGGTTCTCGAACATCTCCGGGGATGATCTCATCGCTGTCGACGGCAACATGTGAGGCGACAGGTCCGGCCTAGGTTCGTTACATTACTTTCTGCTAGATTCTTGCCATCGGAAACCCTTTTCTTGGAAGTACAGATGATGATGCTAACTACCTGCTTGGGATGTGTTCCTTCTTCTGAATGATATTCCATCCTCAGACGATGCTCTGATGTTTTCCATAGTTGACTTCATAACGCTAGTTTCTTTTTTGTTTATGAAAAGAACACTCCCCCTACCCACCGAGATCTAGGAATTTATGTAATCTAACAAGACCCGGGGTCACACCGTCTCAGTCTCCCCCTGAATTTTTATACCGTTTTATTGAAAAGAAAAAGGATGAAAATTCAAAAATGAAAAACTCTTCGACACAGTTAGATTGGATACCAACCTAGTAACACCCCAGGGTAACCCGTCTCAAACTCGTCCACCATCTTGGAGCCGCCATCTTAAATTCATGAATTTTGACAAAAAATTCATAATCTCCGACCCCGAAAACCCCCACATATCCATTTTGAATCGAATAGGACCATAATCACAAAACTCGTCCGCCAAAAACTACGTCTTGTTTATCGCCTATACCAAATAATTTGGTACGCCTATGGAATTTCTATTAATCCACAGTTCGGGCATCTTCGAGAAGAATTGGACGAGCTTTATGAGCGTTAGTCTTGTACCCACTGTTTCCACCCGACGAGGGTTTGACTCCCAAAGTCGGTGAAACATTTTTCAAGGCCCCAAGAGTGGTTTCAGATCCCACTATAAAAGGTAAGTCACCCGTGATCTTAACTAGTACAAGTTTTCATTAACTTCTGAGGGTTGGTAAAACAACTAAGAAATATTTTAAAAAACAACAACAAATGTCATCTGTTTCAACAAAATATGAGATTATTTTCATATTCATACCCTCAAGCTTCCTCAAATCACCTAATTGTCAAGGGCAATAGTTATACAGTTAAATATTCGTAATTAAATTTATTGGAAGTATATAAAATTTAAAAAAAATCAATTTAACATAATCTCATTTTCTCAGAACACATGTTTCCCAGTGGGTTGGAAGTTTTTTGATTTCCTCATCAAAGAAAGACTGAGGGCGTGTCTTGAGCCAAATGCGCACGTACTCCTCGATCTCTAGTGTTGTTGGTGAATTTCTTGCCTCCCATTGACTCCGAGCGTTCCAAACACATGAAAATCACTCTGAGCGAGGTCTGGACTGTAGGGAGGATGTCCGATTGATTTCTTGAATATTTCTCATGGTTGGGTGTTGTCTTGGAGCAAGAGAACCTCACTTATTGATTGTTTGCTCCATTTACTGAGGTAACCTGCTTACATTCGGCCCAAAAGCTCAGAATATTATTCGGCAATGATTGCCTTCCGTTCATGAAGAAAATCGATGAGCAACATTCCTGTACAATCCCAGAAAATGGTTAAAAGAACCTTTGAACCTTTCCTCCGACTACTGCGTGATGCTCGTCCTTTTTGAACTGCTTCGCAACCCCCCACAAATTTATTAAGCCATTTGAACACTTGGGTTCTTGAAAGAGAGTCTTATTTTATAAAAATAAGATAAAATAAGACTGTGCAAGATAAAATAAGACTGTGCAAGATAAAATAAGACTGTGCAAGATAAAATAAGACTGTGCAAGACTTTCTTTGGCGAGAAAAAAGGATAATGAAGTGGTGGTTGAGAAGTGCTTGAAAGCTGGAATCTCTTCCTGACCGTGCCCCCACCTACCATGGAGATCTCAGACCTGTACCTGCTATACCTGAATTTAGAGATTGTCCGGTTGAGAAATGAATCATCCTCGTAGGTGATGTTAACTGTAATTAAATTCTTGCTCATAGTGTGGGAAGTGGACATTTCAAATCAAATTAGGGATTTTCTGCAGGATTCTAATATATTCCTTATGCGATATAGACAACAATATTTACGGAAACGTGTGAGATTAGTTGCATTTATTTTTTAGGTGGATGAATCTGTCTCCCAAATTTACAACTAGCTTCTGTGACTATAGTAAAAGACAATAAAAGTAAACATAGCAAAGGGTTTTGTAAAATACTATCTCATGTCCAGCCTAGTAGTCCCTTTTTATGGAAAGTGAAAAAAAAGGAGTCTGAGTAGGGTTGAACGAGGCACTGGTCGTTTATTTCAACAATCAGCTTACCCAAAAATTTACCCTAACAAAGAGTTTCACACGACTGTTGTATCTATCAATCAGAACATCGATACGGAGAATATATTTGACTGATGTAAGAAAAGTTTTAGTTCAATCAATCAATTACTTTATTGTCCAAAGAAAATTATTTCTTGTTGACAAAGTCTTGAGGTTAAAATTACATTAGTGTAAAAATTTATATAACAATTAAGAACAATAGTAGAAGTACAATATAAAATTAGGTGGTATCCTATCATTAAAAATAAAATAAAAAATGCTAGCGAGTATATTAGGTGCTGGGATTATGAGATCTATAGTGGTTACAATTTCCAGTAGTGAACATCTACAAAATATTTTTCAGTGCTATAGTAGGCTTTCTCAGTAAGTATTTTTTTAACTTTATTTCTAAAAATATTCAGACTAGGAGTATCCTTTATTGTTTTGGGGAGATTAGAAAGCTTTTTTCCATTGTAGAATATCGAGTTTAGAGTTAGTGTTGAGGAGGAAATGGTTAATCGGATATATCCTGTTTGTCTTGTGTTATGGTGTTGTTGGTTGAAGTTGAAGTTATGTTTGTGTTTATGGATGAGAGAGACCGTCTTAAGAATGAAGACTTGGCAATGTTAGGATCTTTTGTTGAACAAATAGAGGTTTAAATGATTGTTTCACCATAGAGGACCGGCTTCCTCCTGCTGGTGAATGGTACTGTCACTGTCTTGCTGGGATTGACTGATCATTCTTCTTTTTCACACCACCTAGTGATAGTCCTAAGAGCTGCTTGGAGTATGTCTGATTTCCCCTCTCCAAACTTTCCTCTAACCGTTAAACTATGTCGTCAGTGTAGGCTTGAACCTGATTCCCTCCGCCATAAGGGTCCTGATCAGATCACCTACGAGAAGTGCCCAAGTAGGGGGGATAAAACCACTCCGTATATACACCCATATATAATTAAGAAAAATATATATAATTATGTAATATATATAATTAAGATTGTTGTTCCAGAATACTTGCGCGACAGGCTTTTGAATGATATAACAACAAAATTAACTTGCCCATTTGTTTCATATTTTTTTGGCATTTGAATGAGCTTGTCTCAAGAGAAAGTTTGTTCACATATATTTCTTTTTTCTATTTAATGTAGCTTTTCTTGAACGATTTGTTTTTCATATAAGTTTTTTTATATCACATGTATACCGGGTGTCAATGAATCTAAGTCATAACTTCTAGAATATTTATTTATTTATTTATTTTATTTATTTATTTCAACGGATAACTCCAATTGTATACATTACTTATATATTACATTACATATATATTGAAACTGGTATTATTAAAAATAAAAATAAAACATATCAAAGTTAATATTAAAAATTAAGAATAAAACATCGCAAAGTTATGTGACAGGACAAAAAGAATAAAATGAGATCAAAATATATAGTAGATTACAAAATACAATGAAGTGACTTCTTGAAGTTTGCATGTGTTTGTGAAAATAGATCAACCGTATCTTGTATATCATTGTAGTCTCTTTGCAATCTGGTCATTCCATAGTTAGTTGTATGGAATGGAATTCTGAACAAAGGAGGATTACATGTTCTTGATACCGCATTCAGATTTAACTGGCTCAGTAATTGTGGACAATCAATTCTTCCATTGACTAGTTTAAAGAGAAACATCTGATCCAAAATTCTTCTGCGGTTACTAAGGCTACATAGATGGAGATCTGAGGGCAATTCTGCCTCAGTATTGTGCTCTGTATATTGATTTTTACGATATGAATAAATTCTCAAAAATTTATTTTGAACACTTTCTATTGAATTGCTATGAACGGTATAACTTGGTGACCAAACAATGGATCCATATTCCAGAACTGGTCGAACTAATGTGCAATAAAGTTTCGTAAAAGTTCCAGGAGAAAAGGTGTAGCTATTTCGAGTAATAAAGCCGAAAGTTTTGAGAGCTGTATTCACCATATTATTAATGTGTGATCTAAAATTTAAGGATGAGTCAACTAATATGCCCAGGTCTTTGGCATTCTCTTTCTGTATTAAATTGGTCTCATCAATTGAATATTCACTGTTCACTTGAAAATTTCGTCGGGAAAAGTAATATCGAAACACTTTTCAATGTTGACATACAACATGTTCAGAGATGTCCAATGAATGAAATTATCTAAATCAGTTTGTAAGAGGAGAGTGTCTGTTGAGTTATTGATTTCACGGAAGATTTTTAGGTCATCGGCATAGAGAAGGAAATGAGAATGAACAATATAATTATTTAGGTCATTAACAAAGATGTTAAAGAGTAGAGGCCCGCAGTGGGATCCTTGGGGAACTCCAGAAAGTACAGGAAATGCAGATGAGAGATTATCATTGATGCGAACACATTGAAAACGATCGGTGAGGAAACTCTGCAACCATGTTACTACTGAGATATTCATATTCATTGCCAGCAATTTTTGTATCAATACGTTATGACTGACTCTATCAAACGCTTTCGAGAAGTCCGTATATATACTATCCACTTGGGATTTTCCTTCAAAGGCATCTAATAGAAATTCAGTGTACGATACTAAGTTAGTCGTTGTAGACCGTCCTGCTTGGAAACCATGTTGTTCTGGAATAATTATATTTTTTATTTGATATGACAAATATGTCGATACCATGTTTTCTAACATTTTAGGTATGGTTGACTGAATACATACACATCTGTAATTTTTAATATCCTCGCGGATGCCTGATTTGAATATTGGGGTGATGTAACTGTTCTTCCAAAAATATGGGAAAACTCCACTATTTAGCGAAAGATTGTAAATAACCTGGATGGGTTTTGTCAGCGTACAAACGTAACATTTCAGTAAGATAGGGGGAATGCCATCTGGACCAAAAGAGACTTTATTCGAAAGTTTCGATAATATTTCTGTGACCGAAAAACGTGGAAGAAGGAAATCATTGAATGGCTGGACTGAATTTTTGAAATCGCTTAAGACAAAATCCGGATCGTTCGACCGGTAGACAGATGAAAAAAATTCTGCGAAGAGATCAACAGCTTCAGATTCTGAAGAAGATTTTTTACCATTGAGTGACATTTGGGAGGGATAATCACTAGATTTCCTTAGTTTATTTATTTTCATCCAGAAGGATCTAGGATCTTCAATAAGATCATTTTCCATTCGATGAAGATAATTTTGATGACACTGTTCTGACAAAATTTTGCAATGATGACGTAAATTGGTAAAGATTGTATAATCATTATGATCTTTACTTATTTGAAATTGTTTGTGAGCTTTTTTCTTTTCGATTGTCAACGCTTTAAGATCAGATGTAAACCAGATAGGAAATGTTAAAGGTTTATAGTATCTAACTGGAACAAAAAGTTCTATTCCCTTATATACGATATTATAAAAATGCTCTAAAATTACTTCTAAGTTTACTTCGATGAAGATTTGTTCCCAGTCTATAGATGCAAAGAAACCATTCAAGGATATATAATCGGCATTTCTGAATTCATAGTAATGCAAACCTCTAGAAGAGTTGTTGCACCTAACAGATATTGGAATTTGAAAAAAGTATGCAAGATGATGATAATTATTATCTATTAATAAGTCGACTGCCGTATCTATTTGAATATCAGAGTTGTGTGCAAAAATTAAATCAAGATAAGTATTATGAACATTCGGAATGTAATTAATTTGATGTAAGTTCAAAAACGTTTTCACATACTAAGTTAGCGTTAGAGAATGCTGGACAGTCAACTGTTACTCCCTTGCTATCATTGGACCATTTTGCTTCTGGTAAGTTGTAGTCCCCAGCCACAATGATAGAATGCTCAGGATATGTTAGGGACACATCTTCAACTGATTGGCAATGTAGATCATATTTCTCAGTATTTGAATTGGGTGGCAAATAAATAGCACATATAATGAACTTCCTATTGTTCATAACAAAGGAGACAAAGATTTGTTCAATTGTATCACAAGTGTTTTGTATCAACATAGATGGTATAGATTTACGAACAGCCACTAGAACCCCGCCACCACGAACTTTAAAACTATTGTGAGAGTTACGGTTTTGTCTATAAATAGCATAACTGTCAACAAAATCCAACTCACTTGTATAAACGTCCGAACTGAGCCATGTTTCGATGAGAATAATTATATCATAATCACATAGGATAATTGCATTTTTCAGAGTATGAAGTTTGGTTTTGATGCCACCTACATTCTGGTAATAACAGTTTATGTTTGAAGGGACAGGATTTAATCTCCGTTTTTTGCTGGGGTACTTCTGAATTCAGCAATATGTGGTATTCCATATCGATATTTGACAACTAAATTATTTTCACCTTTCCTTTTCCGCTCATTCAGTTGTTCATAAATAGATTTCATATAGTTTCGTTGGGACGGTGTGAGATCAGCAGCGATTCTGATGTTTGGGAAGTTTTCAGAGAGTTTTCTTTTATTTTTGATACAAAACAAGGCATCTGAATTATTAGATAATGTAACTTTCAAAAGTCTGCTTCTATTACTAGCTTGGCCCAATCGCCATACTTTGAAAGGGCCAACATTAATATCCTGTTCAATCCTCTCCTTGAAACTTCTGGATGAGCTTTCTTCAATATTATGGATTAATATGTTGCTAGATCTTGTAGATCTATCTTGAATTTCCGCATAAAGCGACTCAGCACTCAAGCTGAGTGTCATGGGATTGTTTTTAAATTATGAAATTTATATCAAAAGTTTCGCGGAAGTGTCCTCTTTAAGATGATGTATGTTTGGTAAGGGAAAACGTTTTTGTGGACTATGTAATCCCCTGCTGGGAAACCTCTCTGTATGGTGCAAAAAAACGTAAAACAGTTTTATTATCAGCAGCCAAAAAAGTGCAAGAACTCTTGGTGCAAAAACTAATCATCCTTTTAATTCTGCTGGTGATAAACAAAGTGGGCAGGACCGCCTTCAACAATATTTTTAAATAGAATAACAATTAATTTTGGTAAACCTTGAGTGGAGGTAAAAAGTACCTAATTAACATGGCAAATTTCAAATGCTGCAAACAAAAACCTGCACCATCATATTATGTTTGTATCAAATGCATTTCTATTTTCCACAAAGCATGCGCGCTGAGAAATAGTGGAAAAGTATGCTTCATAGAAAATCATAAAATTATATGCTGTGAGACTGAAAAACTGTCATATAAGGATGAGATCCTGGAAGAAAAGTCATTGTTGGAGGAAAGTATATTACAGTTGACACAGGAACAAGAAGAACAAAACCGATATATACAAAAGCTGAAAAATGATGCCAAATTGTGTATGGAAGAAGCCTTAAAAAATGAAAAGGAACTGAGCGAGCTGCTAGGGGAACAGGAAGAACATATTTCTGAAGCAAAAGAACAAATAAAACATTTAAAAAATAAACTGGACGATGTTCAAAATGAAAATAAAAAATTGCAGGAAGTTATCGATGCTGCAAATGGCAAACAAATGATAAATATCGGGTGTCAGACAATCCCCCAAAACAGGAAACAAACAGCGTGTCAAACGGAACAAACACAAACAAAAAAAAAGGACAGTGCTACAAAATCACTGACGGATGAAATATTCTCTAATTACATAGCTCATAGTACCCCAAGCATACAAAGCGACGTTCCTGTAATAAAGAGCAGCAAATATTTTATTGAGGCAAACGGAAAAGTACATCGTACAAGCAATAATAAAGCCCAATGCCCCCGATGATGAACTCATAAAAACTGCTATTTACCACTCTTCTGGTTTTACTAAAAACGATATTGTGCTCATATGGACAAAAATTCCCCATCTTCAGCTTATTGAGAAATTAGTAAATACAAATCCTATAATTATCACTAGACCATACAGATACGACCAAATATACCAAAACCATGGAATATATTTGGAAAACTTAGCATTTGTCAAGGATGTGTTTAATAGTAACAATAAACCTGGGCTTGTTTTTGAAGGTAATTCTATACTAAGAAAGAATAATTATCTTACAGATGGGCACACTATAAATAGGATTGGAAAGTGGTATCTAGTGCAATTTCTACTTCGCCATATAGATAAGCACCTTACTGGAAATGACAAGTCTACGGAGACATGCTGTGCATCTGCAGAAAATGGAATAGTACGAAAATACTCTAGACCAGATGCAGAAACAAACAACGTAAAACCTTTTATTAGTAATAGTAGTAATTCAGTAAACAACACTATATCTAGTGATATTTTAGAAAACAATACTATTGTTGAGGGAGCTAAAAATAAAGATAATTTTTTATACTCTAGACTATCGCAGCTCAATCTGCAGAAAATGTAACAAAAGTCCTACAAAACAATGTAAACTTTAGTATAGGTCCCATAAATAGTGTATGTCATGTAAATGTCCAGGGATTTTCAAACAACTATAGTGCTATCGAGGTTTTTGCTGATGAAAATAAATTGGATTTTTTATATTTTTCGGAACATTGGATAACAGAAAATAACAATTATGGGGTAGTCCACTTAAGAGGCTATAAAGTAGCAACAATCTATTGTCGGGAAAATCAAAATCGTGGGGGTGTACTTATTTTAGCAAAAGATAACACTAAATGTAACGAACTATGGTCTATAAAAAAGCTATCTGTCGAATGTCATGTAGAGATCTGTGCAATTTTCTATCGTACGAATGCAACTAAAGTCACTATTATAACTGCATTCAGACCACCAGGAGGAGACCCTCAAGTTTTCTTAAATTGCCTGTCGCAGGCATTAGTAATTGCGGAAAATAGATCTAATTTAACTATCCGGTGTGGAGATTTCAATATAAATTATCTAGCACCAAAGGATAATAACACTAAATTACTCAGGACCTTTTCAAGTCTTTCCAACTCAATGAAAACTGTTTAGGCCCCACTAGGATTTTTACAAATATAAATGGACACACAAGCCGAACACGCATTGACTACATGACATCTACCTACTCAGTTCATTACTATGAATGCAAGTTAGTACAACCAAACATAGCAGACCATCTGTCGCATATTCTGATGTATCAGACAAGTAATAATCACCTTAAGGAAGAAAATAAAAAACAAATAATATCAAAGCGTCAGTTAAAGCCTGAAAATATAAATGAATTTAGAACAAGACTAAATACTATAAACTGGTTTCCAAAATTGTATAATATGAAGATTGATGACAGCTTTTCATATTTCTTGGAGTCTGTATGCTGGTGCTTTAATGCCTCATGCCCAGAAAAATGTACCACTATTAAAAATCATTCTAAATCCTGGGTTACAAACGATATTATCCAGAAAGGTGAAAAGTTGAGAGAAATGTTTAGAAGTATCAAAGCTATTGATGATGAAAATGACGGAAGGATAACTATATATCAAAACAGTCTAAAAGAACATAAAAAAACATTAAAGAGGCTAAAATCAATTGTTTCAACAACAAAATCCTAAATGCAGACAATAAGACCAAAGCAACGTGGAATATTATCAATAATGAATTAGGAAGGAAAAGTAGATCATCTGACAAAACTATCAGCATATTAAAAAATGATCAAGAAATTACAGACTTGAATGAAATAGCAGAATTGTTTGCTTACAATTTCTCAAATGCTGCCAAACTCGCAATTGAAAATAATTTCGGGGAAAACAACTCACTGCCTTGCACATTATCAAGGAATCACAATATAATTCATCCCTTCCAAAATGATCCTATTACTGAATCGGAGGTGCTAAACACACTAAAAATATTTAAAAAATAAAAAGTCTACCGGATTGGATGAGTTGTCAATAATAACAATAAAAAAAGTAATTGATGTAATGATTACCCCGCTGACTTACCTATTTAATCAGGCTTTTCTGCAAGGATACTTTCCCGAAGAATTCAAAAAGGCATTAGTAATACCTTTTTTCAAAAAAGGAGATCATTCTGATGTCGATAATTATAGGCAAATCTCTTTGCTCTGTTCACTGTCAAACATTTTTGAAAAGGAGGTAAATAATATACTGTGCAAAGAACAACATGGATTCAGAAAGAGTAAATCAATAGAAACTGCAACACATCACTTACTGAATTTTATCTATAAAGAGCTAGATTCGAGTAATATTGTATTATCTTTATTTTTTGATTCAACGAAAGCGTTTGACATTGTGTCTCCTGAATTTTTAATTGCTAAACTATCCCAACTTAGTTTCCCCAATAACGTGTTGAAATGGATTAAATCCTACCTCGAAGGACGCACCATGACAGTAAATGTGAAAATTCCAGATCAAGTTACCGTTAAGATTGGAGTGCCCCAGGGATCAGTGCTTGGACCTCTGCTCTTTCTGCTGTATGTTAATGTCTTGCCAGATTATCTGGAAGATTGCCACCTTACTATGTTTGCAGATGATACAACTATCACAGTTACAGGGGGGAATATTGATGTACTGCTTAGTAAGGTAAAATTCATAATCGACGGTTTTAGCTCCTGGTGTCAGCGAAACAGACTAATTCTAAACTCCACTAAAACAGTAACTGTGAATTTCTATAATAGAAAAAAAAATGTTCCAGATGACCTACAGGTTATTGACAAAATCAGGAGTAGCAGTGAGGTAAAATTGTTAGGAACTTATTTGGATGAAAGCCTGTTATGGGATCTGCAAATAAAAGATGTCTGCAACAAACTAAACAAGGCTTTCTTTGCTTTAAGGCATATGAAATCATGCATGAACACAGCAGGTCTACTTGAAATCTACTTTGCAATGGCATATTCACATATGTCGCTCAATATCATAGCATGGGGTTGCAGTAGTAAAATAAACAGAGTATTTGTAGCACAAAAGCGCATTGTTAGATTAATTTTCAGCATGGATCACAAAGACAGCTGTAAACTAGTTTTCTTTAGGGAAAAATTACTTTCGACTCCCTTCATATATGTTCTTAAAAGTATAGGTTTTCTAGATCAAACATCCAAGAAATAGAAACAAATGCAACGGCACACAGTTACAATACCCGTCATGGTAACCTTTTGCGTATTCCAAATCACAAGACAACAAAATATAAAAAATCCCCTTTATATAATGCAATAATTCTGTATAATAAATTACCTGAAGAGATCGAGCAAATTACCTCTGATAAAGTGTTTCATGGCAGAGTGAAGCAGCTGCTGCTGCAGAAATGCTACTATAGTTGTGATGAATTCCTGGATGATGATTTCCGATGAGCACGTATTTTTTATTTTTATTTTTGTCAATTTTTTTCTATTATTCAAAGTGTATTTATAATTATCTATGACGCTTTTTCCATATGTTTTTAATTTGCAGTTTATATGCACGACTTTCATATATATATATATATATATATATATATATATATATATATATATAGAGCTGCACATAAAAAACAACTCCAACGAGAACCTAACAGTGAAATCTGCTGAAAATATAAAATACCTTGGCATTTACGTAGATAACCACCTCAGATGGGACAAACATATTGAATATGTGATAAAAAAACTCAGACCAATGATATACAGATTTAAATTCCTATCAAACACTTTACCCCTGAATTTACTGAAAACATTATACTTCTCTCTAGTTGAAAGCCATCTAACTGTATGGTATTATAGCCTGGGAGCAACGTCAACTAATTTCAAGAATAACCTGGAGAAAATACAGAAGTATATACTGAAAGTTATTTACAAAACCTCGCCAATACTCAACAGATATTTTATACAGTGAAACTCAATTTTCGACATCAACCAGCTCTATACTAGGATTATTTTATTGAAACAACATAAAGATAGGAATACCTCAAAGCATACTGACCATGTGTACAACACCAGACATAACACCGATAGAAGGATGATTGTACCTCCTAGAAAAAAGCTATAGGCTTGAGTTGTTTCACTTACCTTGGTCCCAAACTATATAACGAATTACCAAATGTAATCAAAGATTAAACTCACTCAACATGTTCAAAAATAAAATTAAAAATGGATCCAATGCATTCCTAGAAAAGACATACACCAATTTATAAATAGCCAAAATACCACTTTTGTTCTAAAAACTCCATCTTCATAACTCCCCCCCCCCAAAAAAAACTATGCAACTGTCACCATGATATGTTATTACACGGTGTGGATCAATGTTACAGTGTTTCCCATGCACAAGGCTTCTTTTATGGGATTACACTATCATTTATTCACTTTCCAATTATTATTGTTTAGTATTGTATTGTTTGTATATTGATTGCAGTAGACATAAAATCATTAAAACTATTTTATTTTCATGTTATCTAAGTGATTACTTATTCTGCACACAGCCATTAGGCTTTGCAGATTCCTTTTGTTTATTTGCTAATTTGTATATGTATCTTGTCAATTATTGTGCGAATAAACGTTATTATTATTATTATTATTATATATATATATATATATATATATATATATATGTATACACTTATATTGCTAAGTACGACCTTCATCTACCTATTTTATTCGTTTTTATCCTGTTATCATTATATTCTATATTTATAACTAATTATTGACATACCGTATGTACATATTGTACCGCAGGGGCAAATAAAGTATTATTATTATTATAGTATTATTATTATCCAGTATTTTCCTTAGTAATATTTAATTTATGTTCGTATTTTTAATCCAATCGCAAATAAATTAGTATCGTTAGATTCGTCAAAAAATAATTTTTTTCGGAAAGTGCTGGTCAAAAAATGGTCGCCATTTGAAAAATAATAGACACGAAACTTGACTTATTCTTATCTATCATACTAGTCACTCAAACTTTGCGATTGTAATTTTCTGACATCACCTGAGGTCCTCAGATTAGTTTACGTCTGATCATGGCCACCTAGATGCAATATTAAAATTGACTTTAAAAAAATGAAGTAGGCGTAAAAACTTTTTAAAATGTCACATTCTGAACCAGAATTGTCTCAGAAATCCAAAAATGTTAGCATATACAGGGTGTTTCCATTTAAAAATTCAAAACAGGAGCCATCTCCGGTAAAACCGGTGGTGACCAGAAAGTGAAAAATATGCAAAAACTATCCTCTTCACATACCATTTACCTATACCAAATCTAATTTTGATACACCGAATATTCTAGAAGTTGAAACCCGGTATAATAGGGGTAATTGTCAGATTGACAAGAATATTTATACCCGAGACATAAAATTCAGTCTAGAATTAATTGACTCAGGTGCATTTAGTCACTTCGGTTTAGAGATAGCAATAACAATGGGAATAGTAATAACAGTAAGAAATAATGAAAATAGAAGACATTTTATACAACAAATTTAGATTTAAATTTTCGCTATACAATAACTTTTTCAAGTGGAAATAATACTAACTCAACAATCACCATGTGTTATGCCAAATAATCAAGGCAGGTAATAGTAGGTATATGAATCTAATTAACAATATTCTATTTAGTTTCAGTCCTAATAATTACCTATTTGATAATCCTTAATATTCTTAATTAGATTCATATATACCTACTACTACCTGCCTTGACATGACACATCGTGATTGTTGAAGAAGCTATTGTATAGCGAAACACGTATCGTGGTATTGTAAATCCAGTTTTGTGAAAATATTTAGTGAAGTGGGTGTCTTTTAATTTAGATTTAGGCAATGTCCCTAAGAATGACACAGTTGCTTTCAGTATTTATATATCTGAATGCTTGATTCACTCAATCCGGTCAGTAAGTGTACGGTTAATCATATCCATTTCCTTTATTCAATCTGCTCTGTGTTCGTTAACTAGTGAGCAGTGATGCCACTTGTCTTTGGTATCAGGCGTTTTTTTCCTTGGACAAAATATCCCCGACAAAATATCCCTGACAAAATATCCCCATGACATATTATCTCCGGACAAAATTTCCTCGAACTAAATAACCACATGAAAAAAAATCTCCCCATGAAAAGCCACGATTTGATATTTTGTTATGGAATTGCTATCTAGCAGTTGTTAATGATTTGTTGCACACTAATATTCCTACGGAGGGGTGGCACAATCGTAATATTGGTGTTAATCATGCTTCTATCGGCGTCTTTTTAAAGTCTATCAAAGATGAACAAGTCAACACTGAATTGAATATTAATCAGATTGATACTGGTGTAAATTAAAGCTTACCAAAAACTGGGGTTTATAATTCGCAACTCCAGAAATTTTGAAAGCATCAGCACAATAATCAAACTGTATAAAGTGAGACCTCACCTAGAATATGCCTCGATAATCTAGTCTCCTCTGGCCCACTGCCATACTGAACGTATCCAAAAGAAGTTCCTTCACTATATGAACTTGTGAAAATCAGCGCCAAAGACTCAGTATTCCTGAGCCCAACAAATGAAAAGGAAATAACAAGTGTGATAAAAGCTCTGAAGAATAGCTCAAGTACGGAAGGCTACAACATAAGTTCAGAAATAATCAAATTTATTCCGGAAATCTTAAGCACTTAGTTAATACCTGCATGGAGAAGGGAGAGTTTCCAGCACACCTCAAACTATGTAGAGCAACCCCAATTCTAAAGAAAGGTGATATAAATTACTGCGATAATTATAGATTTATAACAATTACCCCAATAGTATCAAAAATAATTTAAGTGATTGTCAAGGACAGGACAAAAAGCTTCTTGGAAAAGGGAAAATACCTTAATGACCAGCAATATGGTTTTCGATCTCTTAGATCAACCTCACAAGCTGTAACTGAAATGGTTCACCAAATAGCAAAAAATCTAGATACACACACGTGCCATCCTGTGTGACCTATCGAAGGCCTTCGACAGTGTCTCACACAGAAATCTATTGATAAAGCTCTATAAACATGGAATACGTCTTCGTCTCATAGAAACATTTTTGACATATAGACAACAATATATATATATATATATATATATATATATATATATATATATATATATATCACAATAACTTAGTCTCTAATACAACACAAATTAAACATGGTGTACCGCAGGCTTCAGTACTGGGGCCACTGTTGTTCATAATTTATCTAAATGACTTGCCAACATTCCTAGATACTGCAGATGTCTTCATGTATGCAGATGACTCGACCTTTTTAGTTAGAGACAGAAACTTAGAAGAAATAGGTAGAATGTCAGGTGAGACACTGTCACGAGCTGAAACCTATTTCAACGCAAACATATTATCCTTAAACAAAAATAAAACCATAGAAATAACTTTCACAAAAAACAGAGATACTGTAGGTAACTCGTCGGTAAAGATACTAGGTTTTCAGAGAGATCCGGACTTAAACTGGAACGAACATATTCTGGAAATGCAAAAAAAATTATCAAAAAGCCAATTTTCATTAAGAAATCTCAGAGAGAAGGTATCAGTAGAGGTACTGAAGACGGTGTACTAAGGTATGATTCACGGTCATTTAATTTATGGCGTGTTACTATGGGGCACAAGCTCAACATGCCAACAACTACTGGTAAGCCAAAAAAAAAATAGAACTATGGCTAAGGTCCGAGGGAACCTGCAAAACGCTTATTTATTCAAATGCAAATCTTGACAATTCCATGTACATATATCATAAAAGCGATCCTATGGATACACAAAAACAAAAATAAGAATATTACAGGGCTTGAAACCCATCAGTACAATACTCGAAACAAAGATCTATATAGACTGCCTCGAGTGAACTTCACCAAAACAATGAAGCAGACAGAATATTTGCCAATCAAATTTTATAACCGTATTCCAGTGGACTAGAAGACCTACTCTACTAAAACATTGAAACACTATTTGAAAAAATCGCTGCTTGTACACCCACTCTATAATATCGAAGATGGTTTTTCTCATGAATGGATATAATATGCCTGTTCTATCAGCTTAATTCATAGTTTAGTTTTAGTTAAAATATACATGCTCTTTTTTACTTTTTATATATACAATATGGATATAAAGTGCTAGCTTACATAAAATCTTTTATTTTCTATACACTATATACACATGTACATATATACACTATTTTGGGTGCTAGTATTATTCTCTTTTAGCTATAGTTTTGACGTACCTACACAATCATGTTGTGAACTTGTCTCATAAACATTATTGTAAACTTTGAAGGTCAATAAAAATCTTATCTTATATATGTCAAATCAAATAATACATACCCCAACCTCGTTTCGTATCAAAGTATGCTAGACTCAAATAGACTTCAAAAACTCTGTGATAGAAGAAAACAACAATCTGTGATTTTTATATACTACTTAATAAACAACATTAAATATCATAAATGTACACTTATAAATTCTATAAACTTTCCTGTGCCAAAAGTCAAGCTTAGACCTAAATGTGATAAACTTTTTAGTATTAAGTGCCCATCTGACAATCCTCTAAGCCAAATGTTGATACTTTGTAACAACCTCTTCAAAGACAAGGATGTTGATATCTTTAATACTGATGTGAAAGCCCTAAAGGAACTTACAATGTAACGCTTCACTCCCGCCCCTCTTGTCTAAGATTTTACTCATCAATTTCTGTATGTATGTGTCTGTAATTCTGTATATATATATATATATATATATATATTTTTTCTAAGTGTTAGTGTTAAGGAAACTATATTTGGTCTTGCATTTTAATTACTCCTGGGTGTTCTGTAAGACTTAAATAAATGAAATTTAATTTGATTATGTGTTTATTTTATTCATTAGATAACATTTTTATTTATTTAATTAATATTTCTTTGATTAATTTGAAAGTATAAAAGAAAAATTACATTTGTTTATTTGTAATTATAATTTTGTTATATTATGTTATTTAGGTAATTTTTTTCTAATGAATTAACAACTGAAAATAATTATTTGTCTTGTGTGCGGGTGTACGTTTGCCCAGGAATATTTCTTGGGGGTCTTATGTCTGGGTGTTTTGTCTTGGAGATATTTTGTCCAAGGATATTTTGTCAGGGATATTTTGTCGGGGATATTTTGTCCGGGGATAAAAACGCATGGAACCTTGTCTTTACCTAAAGCAGATGTGTATTTCCTTATATATTCCTGAATTGTAGTAATTCTCCTCTAGACAGAACATTAAAAAGGATTAATGAATTGAATTTGAACATATTTGGCGGTTCTGTCCAGAAGCTAAAGAATTCACTGAAACTAGTGTTAATGTAAATATGTCTGCTACAAATCTTGTATATTGTGGCACAATACATATATCTAATATCATCCTTTAGTATTTGGTATGTATATCAGGCCTATCTCACTGATAACCAAATCAGCTTCATAGCTATATTGATCACTTCATTATTGCTATATTGATTTATATAAATACTATCTTATAGTTCATAATTTGAGTCTTAGTGTTAATAACATACCAACTTTGAAACTTAGTTGTGAATAATTTCTATTGTAATAATGGGGCATTCCCGTATTTGTATAAAATAAATAAATTGTTCAGTGAGAACCACTGAAACTTTTTCAATGAATTAAAGTGGTGATAACTTATATAATACATTTTTTGTCCTCTCAATAAGTTTACTTTGAGTGTATGATTGTTTTTCCAGTGATAATTGCTGATTCTCAGAAGTAATCACTGGTATTTCATCAATTTTAGTGAATTTAATAAAATTGAGTTAAGTATTATTATGTAATTTGAGGAAAATCTGACAGTCTAAGAATTGGTAGGCGTTCATTAAATACCGTTTGCTCAGCTAGGTGATCACGTGATACCAAATCTGCATCTGCTCGCTTGGTTTCAATTTTCTGAAACCAAATGCACCTAATGACAGTACAGAACATGACAGTTCTGTGTTTCAGAAAATCTAACCTAAATCTAATTTCAACCCAAAAGGGTTCCTGATTTTATTTTTGCCATTATGATATTGGGCAAAAGAGGTTAGGTAAAAGTCTTTTAACAGCTACATTTAATTTTATCTGACAGTTGACCATAGAGACTGAGCATTACCGACAATATTTTAGTAAGTCTTAAGATTTTTAAAGTTGGAATGTTATCACTATTAGTATACTCAAAAGTTTTAGCAATTAAAGTTGTTCTTTATGTTATGCTCCTACTAAAAAAAGTTAACTGAATTTACCTTTTTATTTAAAGATAACTAGAAAAAATATAAACAATACGATACAGTGCATCAACTACCCGAAGTACTAAAATGAGAGCTTATTTTTAAAAATACTTTTCACTTATATTCATTCGTCTTCAATACTTGGATTGTAAACAAAAATGTTGACGTTGATCCCCAGTTGAAATTTGACATGAAATTAATAAATATTGTTTCCGGAAACACTTCCAGATACCAACTTTCACTATAACTAGACAATAAAAAAAACTGTCCACCGTCTGGAATTCAAGAATTATTAAATTATGAAAACAAAGAATTTAACTTTGAAATTCACTATGAAACATAGTGAAAATATGTGAAATAGGGTGAGAAAAAAGGGTTAGT
>JAFIRS010008089.1:0-19647 GCA_018342105.1 Gonioctena quinquepunctata
CATAGAAAGAGTGTGGGACTGCTTTGAGTTTCCGAGTTCTTTCGTCCCCGTTTTTTTGAGTTTCCGAGTTCTTTCGTCCCCTTTTTTCCGGGTTACCCACTAAAAATCTATCTCACCCAGTAGGCTCGTCTGGTTCGTACCTCCGAACGACACTTGGGCCTTTTGGCCCATTGTATCTGGCCTGCTTATTCCCTTCTACAGCACCCATTCCAGTAGTTTTCAATCAATCAATAAAAATATGCTTTATTGTCTAAGATAGTTTCTTGTTGACAAAGCTTTGTGAAAGGGACATAAACAATTATTAATAATTAATAATAAAAATACTTACTCATAAATACAAATATATACATCACATATACAAACACAACTAATAACACTTCCTAAACATGGTAAAATGTTTTAAAATTACATTTAGACATATAAACTACATTCAGTAGTCAGAGGAATTACAATATAATAAAATAAATAAATGGGTGTACAGTGCTAGTCATACATAATCTAACTAAGGTTGTCACTATAGAATTCCTGCAGGTTGTAATATGCCTTTTTGAGAAGGATATTCTTAATTGAATTTCTAAATGGTGCGAGATTTACTGTGTTCTTGAGAATGCCAGGTAGGTGGTTATAAATCTTCCTGCTCTCAAATATAAGGCAATATTTGGTCAAAGATGATGTTGGTATGGGCATACTAATATTATTGTGTTGACGGGTAATATAACAGGGTCTATTCTTTGGCTCTTTTGATTTTGTTTTATGTATTAAGCACACTGTTTCGAGAATAAATATACAAGTTAGCGTTAAAATTCGATGTTCAATAAAAAGAGGCTTACAATGAACCCTTGAACGACATTTACAAAAGTACCTCAATGCTCTCTTTTGAAGTACAAATATTGAGTTCATCAACTGGTTAGAGCAAGAACCCCAGAAGGAGATGCCATATCTTATGTGAGATCCAATCAGTGAGAAGTACGCTATTCTGCCTGAATTGAGGCCAAGTTCATTGGTAATGACTCTAACAGCCTGATGCTAATGTTTTACTCAGTTTTTTTATGTGCGCTTCAAATTTCAATTTGTCATCTAGGTATAGACCTAGAAATTTGGCGTGGGGTTGGCTAGTTACCCTCTGATTGCCTAAAGCTAGGTTATCAAAGTTGAATTTGAAGGTTAGTATGCTTGTTTTCTCAATGTTGAAGCACAGCAAGTTGGAGTCACACCATTGTTTAACTTTCTCCAAATCAGAAGTGATCTTTTCTTTCAAGAGTTCAACATTTTTTCCGTGCCACATTATTGTGGTGTCGTCAGCAAACATGGTGAATTTTCCGGAAATGTTGATATTACCAAGATCATTTGAATAAATAAGAAAAAGAATTGGTCCCAATACCGAGCCCTGGGGAACACCATAATCAATATTTGAAGGGTTCGACAATTTATTATTACAGTTTACCATCTGAATTCGGTTAGAGAGATACGATTTTAGCCAGTTATAAGCTACACCTCTTGATTCCATAGCAATCCAGCTTCTGGAGCAGTATTCCGTGATTCACACAATCGAATGCTTTGGAAAAATCACAAAACACTGCTCCAACAGCTTCACCGGTATTCAATTCTGTGTAAACTGCCTTCAACAGGTTGAAAATAGCATCATTGGTGCTTTTATTGGGTTGGAACCCAAATTGAGAGGACGAAAATATATTATGTCGATTTAAGAATGATACTAATCTTTTCTTAACTAGCTTCTCAATTATTTTCGGGGAGGGTTGACAGTAGTGCGATTGGTCTAAAAATTCGAGGGTTCTTCGAGATGACCACCTTTATGCAGTGGAATTATAATAGCAGTTTTAAGCAAGTAGGAATTCACCTGTCATAAATGAAATGTTAATTGCTTCGACTAATACAGCACGCCTCATCTGGCAAATTTTGTAATATTTTCACTGATATTTCATCCAACCCACAAGATTTTTTATTTTCATTTGGTTAAAGATCGATTTGAGTTCGTCAATGTCAGTGTTATATAAGTAAAAGCTATCTGAGATGGATATATGTTTGAGATAATGCAAGGGGTCAGTCATTGGTACTATGTCTAGGGTCAGTTTTTTAGCTACTGTACAATAAAATTCATTAAGTTTGTTTGGTTCAATGTTCATATGGGAGGGGAGATGAGTACTTTTGCCCCTTAGGTTGTTTATTATAGACCAGTTTTCGCGCATTTTATTTTTTGCATTCTCTATTCTGTGTTTGTAGTAGTTTTCCTTAGCAGCTTTTATTACGACTTTATAGATGCGTCTATAATTATAGAAGTAGAGTAAAAACCACTCATTAGTGGTGTGCTTTCTTATTATGTTCAATGACCTAAGGTGTGCAGCCGATTTTTTTATTCCTAGGGATATCCATGTTTTTTTATTTTTTTCTTTGTCTTTTATTTTCTGTAGAGGAAAACAATTTTGAAAGGCAAGCAGAAGAGTTTTGTGAAATGCATTGAAGGGTTCAGGGGAATTCAGAACTGGCACCCAGTTTATTGTAGAAGATAATTCATTGAATTTGTCAAAATTCGCTCTACTGAAGTTTCTGCCAAACCTGTGACTCTTTTTCTTCGGGATCTCATTTATTAGGAAGGAGGTGTAGATTGCCTCATGGTCAGAGAATCCTGCATGAATGACAGTGCAATCAATACTTTTACTATCAGGGTTGGAACAGACATAGTCTATGACAGTTGATGAGTGTGAGGAGATTCGAGTAGGATTTGATACATGCATAGTCTGATTGAAAGAAGTTAATAGATTTTTCAGAGTGAGTGTAACTGGGGATTGCTCATTCGAGAATCTATATTGAGGTCACCGGCTATAATTAATTTCGAGTTGATGGGTAATTGTGTAAGAATAGATTCAAAATTATTGAAGAATATGTTCAAATCTGAGTTTGGAGTCCTATACATGCAGATTATATATAGATTATTGGCCCTATTGTATACCAAGGAAAACTCGAAAGTATGCTCTACAATTAAATTATCATAATTTATATTTTCCAATACGAATGTATTGGAGAAGTTATTTTATTAATATCAGCGGTCCACCATTGTTTAAAGTTTTTCTGTAATATTTTGAAGCTATAGTGTAGTTAGGAACATAATAGGGTTCATTTTCTTTAAGCCAGTGCTCTGTTATTAGAATTAATTCGGGTAATTCCTGATTTTCAATGAATACGAGGAGTTCATCAGTTTTATAGCGAATAGATTGAATATTTAATAAGAGCAAAGATAATTTTTGACAGCAATTCATTGGAGTTATAGATGAGTTGGGCAAGGTTGTCGAACGCCTAAAAAGGGATTTCCGCAATGGGGCATGAGTTCCCTGCACAAGTTTGTACAGGTCCTTCGCTGAAAGCGTGCTGTGTGCTGCTGTCTTCTGCGGTCCAGAGCTCCACAGTTGCACTGTACAGCTGTTGTATAATGAGATCAACAATGGTGAAACCACTGCCGCTGTATTATGTGACTTTTCCAAAGCGTTTGACTGTGTCAATCATAATATATTACTTCTCAAACTTGAAAGATATGGTTTTAGAAATAACAGTCATGCTTGGATCAAATCCTATCTTTCCGAAAGGAAGCAAATTGTTAGAATGTCATCCGACTCAAATATAAATTATGTAAAATGTGGTGTACCCCAAGGCTCTGGGCTGGGCCCTCTTTCGTTTCTCCTATATATTGATGACCTGACTCATCTTCCAATTACAGGTGAATTTACTCTTTTTGCAGACGATACCACATTAACGTGGCATGACAAAGGCAAGCACAGACTGCATATAAGAATGTGTGAGAATATAAATAAAGTGTGTTCGAAACAATCGAATGAATTAGACATCACCTGAAGATGGCAAATGTGAATTTCCCGAAACGTCGTGAAATCGGACCTTTTGAGGATCAAGAACACAGAATGTGGACTGAAACCCGAGAAACTATCTCAACATATATATATATATTTATTGTAATGTTCTTTTAATTGTATTATTATTATTTATATTTATTATTATTATTATATAAATATTTTCGCTCCACGTTGGGCGCTAAATTGTAATGTAATGATAATTTACAAATATAATAGTTGTTACTTTGTTTTTCACTTTGGGTTCAATTGATATGATATAGATTTTCGCCCTGTATAATATGTTTTACAATGTAATAATAATTGCTAGCTAACGTCACTGTTCTCTCGTCACGTTCTGCCAATTGTTATCACTTTTCTTACCACAGCTAAAACTCAGTTGGTACGCCTCTTGTCTCAGATAGCCGGTTCAGGCAATTGAGCCACTAACCACTGCTTGATGTCAAATCTCAATCTTTTCAATGTTTATAAATATGATTGCTGATAATTGTGGAAAAAAAACGAGAAAGTATCGAAAAGCAATTATTTCCTTTATTCAGGAAAACTTAAATTAACCTGGCCTACGATATATAACTTATTCTATGGTCAATATACAAATTTTCATGGATAATCATGAGAAAAGGTCATGGGTAAAATATACACAACCTCACTTTTACCTTGAAAGTGAAAATTTCTTTAATAGTTCAAAATCAAATGAAATAAAGTTCTTCTGATGGAATATGAGTTATTAGTGAAGTTGTTCAGTTCGTGAAGTGCACTACGAAAGTTTATACCTGTCTGGGACTGTCGCTGTTCAATACACACCAGGATGTGGATTCCCTTTCAATCCAATGCTCTCAGGAACTTCAATACCAAAACGAAAGAACCATACAAATCCAAAAATCAGCTTTGGAATACTTGTATATGGAGTACATACAAGGTAATGTAGTTTGCTGCTTATAATTATTGAAATTATTGAATTTTTCTTCTCCTCCTAACAAAACGTGGCATTCGTTTACAAATAAATTTTAATCTTCTTCATGGCTTTGTTTGTTATCACCTGGATACCATTTCTCTTCATTCCTTCTGATTTAATTTTTGAATTCGCGACTATTTGTCACATTTTCACTTTTGGGTTTTTAAAATTAAAACAACTAATTTTCTTTTCTTATAAACTATGTACAATTTTCAGTGATAATTGTCTCTGACACCTTTTCGTTCTTATTTTCTCACAATTTCAAATCCTACATATGACCATACTGTTCCCTGATTGGCTATTGTCATCAAGAAGTTTGCTGTTCTCCCATTGGCTACTTTTAGTTAGCTACAATTTCATATACTGTATGTTTCAAATTTATAATTTTGTTGATCACATTTTATTCAGGAAAATTTTGTAAATCTAGACTTTTTGTTGTCTTTTGAACAATTATGGGTTATAATCATTATGACAGTGTATGAAATTGATTGTGTTATAGTATTTGGACATTTTTATCATTTCATATTATACAGAGGCTAAATAAAGGAAATAGAATTTCAGAAATTACGTAAAAACAATCTCTTGAAACTAATAGCTATTAAATAATTATTTTTTTTGTGGGTTTTTTTGTTTTAAAATATATAACTGGTTTTTCATAACATAACAACATATATATATATATATATATATATATATATATATATATATATATATATGTATATATTGTTGTGATGAGCTGTTTATTTATATTATGATAAATTTGTTTCAGTGATTTCCTTATTTATTTAATAATTTTGAAAAATGTTGTCTTACCCTTTTTCAACACTTTTTTTTTACCTTTTCCCTGCTCAGTCTGCACGCCTGAGTGTGAGTCATCTCTATTCTCAGCGGCAGAATTCAGTAGCGCCAACTTGGTGCAATGCTTGATGTCAAATAAGCTATTTTGTGGGGAAAATTATGGTTAGGTGCTCAATAGATTGGCAGAAAAATCGTCAAATAATTGTTTTTATTGAAATCAATCCTTCAAACTGACCTACTCTGCGAAATCTAACTAAAAACAGTGATGAAAAATGGTAAACTTTCTTGTGTATGAAAATATTTGGTGAATAAAGCTGGATTTATAGTTAGACGGACTGTAAATGTAGACGCATTGCAAAAGATCAACTATATAATTTATGTACTCTTGTTTATAAATGAACGTAAGCGCATGACGTAACTTACGTGAAACGGACTGGAACGGAGGAGTTGGCCAACTTTCATCTTTTACAGTGCGTTTCTTGCGTCCGGCCAATCAAAATAAAGAATTCTGTGTGATATATTGTTTACAAGACCTAATAGTTCATCAAATACTGGAACAGTCATTCGCGTATACTTAAAAAAATTATCTGGATCTGCACTCTTGATCTTTAAAAAATAATTGTAGGCATTCTCTACTTTTCTGTTACGGTTAATTTAATGGGTCTTGTTTTATAACGTCTTGGTCGCCTAATTATTGTTCTTCGTGTTTGTCGACACTTTTCCAATGTTACTGCACACAACAACAGTCCCATGGCACCAAGAAGCATACCTTCATGTATTTCATAATTCATTGTGACACGGAAAACGATGCATAGATGAATATTTAGAATATATTACAAATCCAAACCAATACAGGCTGTTTATGATTCGAATAATGTGTAGGTTATGTTGAATATCACTTCTACCCATGCGCAAAAATTCCGTTCCGTCGATTTATAAATTCAATAATATTTTACAGTCCGTTTGTTACGTATACAGTGCGTTTGTTACGTATACAGGGGGTTGCGTATACTTGAATTTTTCAGAAACCCGCTCGCAATTTTTCCCCTCCGAAGCCCATTCTGCGCGAGGAGGTCCCATAACTTGAGAAAATTCACGGACCATCTCCTGAGCGTCCCCACTGGGGCGAGCGTCGATATTCCTTTTATGGGAAAAACCTTCGCGTGGGGTAATTTCCATAATAGGCGACGAGCCCTCAGCCGCTTTCCTCCAGGGATTTCGGTTTCCGGCGACAGACTCCTCGCGATTGCGGAAACTACCCGGCCTAAAACTCCTATCTTCAATGATTTCTAAAGAATCATGTATTATGCCAAAAAGTTCTTCAAACATTTCAGGCCAATTATCCCCTCCATTCGTCTCGGCCCGTCTTCCCCTACTTCCGCTTCACTTTTGGAACGGAAGTCGGGGGAAAACCTTCCACCACCCCTACGTTCCTCCACGTAGGCCTCTTGGTCAACAGAAAATTTTTGCCCCAATTTGGAAAAGTTTGAGTTTTGCGGAGGTTTCATTGGAAACTCATCTTGTCTCCCCGTAATCTCGCCAGATGTGCGAGATGCCGGCTGAAACCATTTTTTTTCGTGAACGTCAATCTCTTTTTGAGAATTTCTACCCGGCGGGCTATTTCCGAAATCTCGCGGAGTCAAAAATTTTTGTGTCAAATCTAGTTTCAATTTGCTAGCCCTGTCGGTCAGCTCGCCAACAGAGTCTAGTTCCGAAATAACTTTTTTCTTTAAACCCGAAGTGGGTTTTTCAGTTTCTAAATCATTGAAAAATCCCAAAGAGGGTTTTTCTGACAAATTTTTGGGAAATCCAGTCTCTGTGGACTCGCCTCTCGCGATCCCATTTCGTTTATATACAATTCATTTCCAGAAAACATACTTTCATATTTTCGCAGAGTATTTAAATTCCCATCTGAATCTAATTTTGGTGACGAGATTCGAGTTGAATGGCTTTCTGAGCCATTATTGTTGTCAAAAAGAGGCGAACAAATTTGCTATTCATGTCTGTAGCAACGCTCCTCGGACCTAAGTGAATTGTAGACGGGCTCATCTACCAAGGAAACGGCTTTTGGAAAGCCTGCAAAATCTAACAAATCATTAGACAGATTCGCTGCGAATGAATGTCTGTCTGTCTGTAGGCAAACGACTCTGGCTAGTCGTGCCTACTGGAGTTCGAATAATTGAAAGCCGTGTTTGAAACTCGTCGATTTCTTTCGTGGATTCTTCCATAGCCGCAAATACCGAATGCCAGTGAAATTTATATTAGAAAAATTGGGTTTTTCGTCGCCTAACAGAGGTGTTGAATTTCAGACATGAATTTTGGGTTTCGCGAGGAATATTATTCCTATAACTACTGGAAAAAAAAATGCCGCAAGACCAGCCTGAGAGGACTGGAGGTAGGATCACGGTTTTTCAAAAACTAGGGTGGATAACGAGCGTAGTGAATCGCGCCTAACTAGGAATATTTAACTTTAACTCGTTATCCCAAAACAAGATGCAGGAAGGTAAACTTTTAGATGCAGGATTTGTGGAAAGTAGGAACGCGAGTTGTTGTTTCAGGTCCAAAGGGGTTCACTTTGGTCGGGAATGATGTCTTGACAGGAAAGGATGTTTCATCCCAATAAAAATAGACTCGTAGTAACTAACCTGACCCGGGACAAATTAATCTCCTAGATTCGTGGGCGCCTTTTATTGACTTGATGCCTGATAGAGAGCGAAAAAGGAAAGATCTAGATGTCTTCTTGCTTCAGCTATTTCGCTGGAGTAGCTTCTCAGGACTTGTAGAAAATCGCCGATCTGGAAATTCCTAGATGATAAGATGCGAAGAATATCTTTGAAGAACTCTCTGATGTCCCTCGTATATCAAAATCGCCGGTCTGGAAATTCCTAGATGATAAGATGCGAAAAATATCTTTGAAGAACCAAATTGGCCAGAATGAAAAATTCCGTTAAACGTGTAAAGGTGTGGAAATCTTCTTTCTTCCCCTAAAGAGCCCTTTGCCGTTGACAGGCGGAAACTAATCTTCTTCTTCTGACACTTCTTCACCTATTCAGTCAGACCCGAAAAACGAAGCGAAGAAATAAGATTGGTCCTTTTATCGTAGAATCCTCAACGACGAGGCATCTTCGACAGGGTACGCTGTGGAAACGCTCGGCAGGTTGAGATCCACACGATGTGAATATCGAACCCAAACTGATTCTCTTCAAACATCTATTTTTCGGCATCGAATCCGAAAATAAAAACAAAGCTTCTTTGTCTGAATCTGCTCATCATCGACCGTTAGAAAATAACGCTGACTATTGAAAAAGACACCTGCACGATATCAATGGACAAACGGCGGCGGCTCCATCAGAGCGCCGTTAATATTAAAAACAAATCTCGAAACATGGGATTGGAAATGAGCATTTCGAAATCTAAACAAAATCGTGTTTAATTTCGTTCAGAAGAATCTCCTTAGATATTAATATAATTTATACAATATGAACTTTCATCTCCGTTCCGAAATTAAACCGAAAAATCCTCATTCGGAAAAATTATTGAATTTGAAAAAGTTTACGAACATTTAGTCGGAAAAAAAAACATTAAAATTTGTGGTAGGATTTGACAAAGTGCCGGGGACTGTCGTGTCTGGCAAAAGAGTACTACACTTGTAGGAATCTTAAGTTTCAAAGTAAAATAATTAATTCACTTATAATCACTTTGAGGTTTTACCTAGCGTCGGTGTCTGTCGTGACTATGACCTAGGATAACACAGGTAGAGATTATAAGCATAATCATAAAGCCAAATTTATTTGAATCCAATCCCCTTCCGAAGTTTTGCGAAATTTTTCCATTTGAAGAAAGCTAACATTCTAACAAATGGTTTTCATTTCTCTTTCTAATGTCATGAAATTTTTCAACGTGCAAGTGCGTATAATAAAGTTTTTCACTTGGTCAAAATCAGTAGACACAAATTTTGTCCCAAATGAAAGCAAGCTATCTACAGCATGTTTCATGTGCCTAGAGCTGCGTAAAAGTTAGAAATGAAGTTTTAACGTGTCAAAAGGCGATTTTCATAATATATATATTGTATATATATATATATATACATGTGTGTGTGTGTGTGTGTTCGGATGGGTTTCCGCGGTCAAAATTATTAAGAATATTGAGAGTTGTGGTTGGTTGAACAGAGTCTAGAAATTTGGTAATTTCGACGTTTCGGCTCCCATTTTGGAGCCATTTTCAAGAAAGTGGAAAAAATATATATAAATATAAGTTATTGAAAAGAGTAAAAGGGGGAAGTGATTTCCAACCAAGGTCTCAATCTGCCTACTCTTAGGTTGTAGTCGCTGAGGTAGGAATGTGATTTCCCCTGAGGTCTCAATCTGCCTACTCCTCAGGTGTTGTCAGTTAGGAAAGATAATGATTTCCAACCTCTGACTACTCCCTAAGTTTCGCCACTAGCTCCCTCTAAGGTCTCTACTCCTTTGAGGGAACTCGTTCTCTCAAACATTAATTATTTTACGTCCATCATTAATTAATTCAAAATTCCCGCCGCAGTGCTGTCATTTTTTAGATACATCAATTACATGCTGCTGAATATAAACATCTCATTCAGTAGACAATCAGAAAAGCAAAATGAGAGACTCTACCTGGTTGCAATTTTGGAACCATACTTATGTTTATGTATTATTATGACTGGTAAAGAGAGAGACCAACAATATTCGTATTCGACCAATGGATTTGAGTTTAAAGCCCCCTAACGGATGTTGCCAAGTTAACATGAATTCCCAAAGTAAAACTAATGCCAAACGATAGAGTATCAATGACAGCAAAGGATCAATGCGCATGCGTTAGCATAGAATAAATCAATCAGAACGTAGCCTTGGTCGTTTCTCTTGTGCTGTATAGTCTTTATTTAGGAATGTGACAGACTTGATTTACAAACATTATGGAGTAAACTCTACTCGGAGTTGGTATATAAACACGCGATAAAAAAATTTCGTCAATTTGCTCGAGTATAAATATAGATGGTCCTCGACGATTCGCTGTTGCGTTCAAATTAACAGTGCTGCTCCTAGGTGGCGTATGGAGTTAGTAACAAGGCCTACCCAGAACACTGTGTGAATGATACATTCTATGTTTGTAATTGTCCCGCCGTCATAGACGTGCATGAAAAAATTAATAAGGGATGCAGTATTGCTTAGAGCAAGACTATCTGCATCCCCTCGAAAACACCTCCCCTGTCTACGCCGGTTGAAGGCCGGATGGGAACGGATTTTCCGCTGAGGGGGATGTCCATATTGCGCCATACTGGCAGCAGAGGACAATAAAATGAATGAGAGAGAGAGAGAGTATAAATATAACTAATTTGGTCATCAATTTCCTTGTTCAATTGAATCGGAACGTGAAAATTCACGCTAACCATCTTGGATTGGAATAAATCTCTTCAGATATTGATCTCATCTGATTTATTTCTGGAATATACCATAAATATACACTACAAATATAAAGGAGAACTTGCAATAACGGATATTGTGGAATCTGAAGCGAAACATAACGCGCGTGGGACTTTTTTTGACATTCATGATATTTTAATCGGATAAATAATAAAGGAAGAGGCCAACGAAGACAACCCGATTAGTGAATATGTAGTATCTAATGAATGTCTGGAGAATAATGGGAATCCAAAATTTGATGATACCAATTCAAGTGAATTCGACGTTATGCTGCGAGACAGTGTTGAAGACCCCACAGAATCAAAGTTTTCGCCAGTTTGTGAGTTTCCTTAAAAAAGTATTAAATGTTGAAAGTTGAAATTCGGTGTATTTTGGTGATCCAAAAATATTTTGAAAAAATAATTGGAAGGCTTTTATTCAAATGCTCTAGAAAGTAAAAAATTATAACTTTCAATGTGCGACATATGTTATTCCGTGAGTTATAGATTCAAGAGCTTGTCGCGCAAAGTTTTCAGTTCAAATACAAAAGTGGCAAGCTCGAAAGTACGTTCGATTTTCGATTCATTCCAACATTCACATTAAATTAAGGAAGTAAAGTGTTCACGAGTGTGTGTCGATTCTTATAGCCTCGATAGCTCAGTGGTAAGAGCGCATGTCCGGAAAGCATAGGGTTGTGGGTTCCCGTGGGAGTCCCGCTTGAGGATGCTTTTTTTATTTAATTCAATAATCTGTCCATTATGCCACGAATTCCTTTTTCATAATTTCTCTCGGACAATAATTTCCCACTTTCACATTATATATAGTCAAGTCAAGTCAAAATATGCTTTAATATCGGAAGAATACAATTCTCGTTGACAAAGCTCAAGGATACAACTACAATAGGTAATATATAATAATATAAAATAATATAAAATAAGATAAAATAAAACTAAGTTGTAAGATTTAACATTAATACTAGACAAGGACTTAAATTACAGCAACGGCCGAGTCAATTCAACATTACAAATAAATAAATTAGTTTATGTATATATGTATAAAAACGTTCTGTTAGCGAATAAAAATTACCCCTTGCATATAACAAAAAAACTATTAGAGAGATCCCAGTGATCCAATATGATCAGGTAAGTAAGTCCTGGTAGAATTCATCCAACGTATAATAGGCTTTTGTAACCAAGAGATTTTTTACTTTTTTTCTGAAGTGAATACCGTTTTGTATTTCTTTTATGGTGCTAGGAAGATGATTGAATAATTTTCTGCTTCTAAATATTAGTGAATTTTGTGTTAGGGAGGATATAGGCGTTGGAAGTGAGACATGGAGTGATAATCGTGTTTTATATATATATACACTGTATGTATATATATATATATATATATATACACTATATATATATATATATATATATATATATATATACACAGTGCGGCTTTTCATAGTCCCCCCCATTGTGATTGCTCGATAGATGGAGCAAGGGGCACATCAACTTAAAAATTTCAAAAAGCATGAGGTGGTTAGGTATCACATTCTAGTTTCAAACATCTAAATTTTTTTTTTGAATTTCATCAATACTTTTTTTACAATATGGATTTGAAATGTCAAGTATAACAAAAAAAACTATTATGTGGGATTTGTATTTATTGAGAATATGAAGCAAATATTTTTTTAAGCTTATTTTTTGTGGAGGAATACTCATTCTTGACACTTTTTCTGAGATAATTTTTGTTTTGAGATTGTGGAAGGTTATAATTCCAGAAAAAGTGTCAAGAATGAAGCAAAATTGATGTCAATGGTGTTTTCCCCCTCCCTACCTACCATTGTGTTGTCTCAATACTCAATTCACTCTAGGTTCAAGATTCACTAAATACAAATGCGATAATTCGTTTTGAATATGAAGAGCAGGTAAGTAGTGTTATAATCATACATTAGAATGTCTTAAACATCGACAAAATAATCCAACTTCATATTAGTCATTTCTAGGCAACTGCTTGATTATCAGTTTACCAAATCCAATAAATGATACCCGTTATGATTATGGTCATTGAAAATAAATGAATGGGGTATTATTTGGATCGGGAATAGGATTATTGTATGTATTCAAAAGTGCCTGTTCTTCATTGATGCAGCGTGAGTTTGGAGTAAACAAAGATTCAAACAGCTTGTCTATTCCTAGATACAAATCCATGTAAATGAATCTAGAAAATATATTAAATCAGTAAATAAGATTGTAATTGATCAGCTAAATACCTAAATAACTCGAGAGAAAATGAATATGAAAGTCAGTCCCCCCAAACTTCAGAACAAATCTGAAACACAAAATAAACAAATTTGGAAAATTAAAAATTTTAACAAATGAGGGCATTCTCACGTCTTCAATTGTACTAAATAGTCTCTATAGAAAGTTTTTCAGTCACAATATATCATCCACCACTTCACTAAAGAGTCCTAAATGTTATTAAACGCACAAATGAAAATGTAAACACAACATTAAAAGATTAATGAATACCTCTCTTTGCCGCCATCTGTAGAAAACGGTGGCGCTCTCATCGAGCTTTCAGACTATGCGGTACTTAGAGTGCGGAAATGTCAAATTACAATTTTTGAGTAAATCACAACACACCATGGAATATTTGAAATATTGAGACTGATTCAAATACTTGACCCTTACATCTTTGCACTCCGCGTCCCGCATAGTCCAAAAGCACTCTAAGAATAAATATAAATCGACCTTATTATCGAGCAAAAAATTTTGGCACATGCGCATTTCAAACAATATATACTAGTCGTAAGATTTTCAAAGTATGTAAGTAATTCTACATTTAATCTCGTATTAAAAAAAAAAATAACGCGGTCAACTTTTGAATACTAGAAAAAGTTGACTACATTCATCCTAAGTGTCCTATATAATAAGCCTAAAAAACTAAATTTAACAAAAATTGAGAACAACCAACATTTATACCTTCATCGATTGTTTGCGATAATTATGTTGTTCCTAGGAAACAATGCATATAAAAAAATGTTATCATATTTTCAAAATCGTATAATTTCAGATAATCCAGTAATCATTGGATAATTTGTGATTTTTGGACTGGCAACACTGATTCCTATGTAAAAATGACTAACTTCACTATTTGACCGGTCGGTCGCCTCTCTTGCGCCGCATAGTCTTTATATAGGTATGTGGCATAGGCCTTTTCATTCTAGAAAATATTTTGTTCGCATGCCTCATCTTCCGCCATGTTTTTCGTACATTTTATACGTGTATAACCCGTGAATATGCGCTATAATCCCCGATATTAGTATATCGTCCGTAGTAGACAGGCCAAAAAAAACAAGCAAGCAAGTTAAAGTGTCCGAAATTTTTATATTTCCCGTTTTTTTAACATAGCGGATGCGCTTGCGCGTAACAAGTCGAGAAAAGGCGTATTAGGTTAGATTTACAAACACTATGGAGTAAACTCTCTTTACTCGGAGTTGGTATTATGCACGCCCTGTTGAAACTCATGTCACTTGTCAGTTGTCAGTCTTGTCACAGCCACAGCTTCGTGAATGAATAGAAAATGTTCGTCAATTTGGCCGACTGTAAATATAACTAATATTCAGTTGAATCACAACGTGTAAATTCGCACTAATCATCTTGGATTGAAATAAATCTCTTCAGATATTGATCTCATCAAATTTATTTCCGGAATATACCATAATGGCTTCAGAACACTACAAATATAAAGGAGAACTTGCAATAACGGATATTGAGGAAGCTGAAGCAAAACATAACGCGTGTGGGACTTTTTTAGACATTCATGATATTTTAATCGGAGAAATAGTAAAGGAAGAGGCCAACGAAGACAATCCGATTAGTGAATATGTAGTATCTAATGAATGTCTGGAGAATAATGGGAATCGAAAATTTGATGATACCAATTCAAGTGAATTCGAGGTTATGCTGCCAGACAGTGTTGAAAACCCCACAGAATCGAAGTTTTCGCCAGTTTGTGAGTTTCCTTTAAAAAGTATTAAATGTTGGGAATAGGTCAAGAATATGAGATCACTCAGTTACTTTATGAAATTTTCACAGGTGTTTTGAAACACGATAAAAACAGAATAGCAATCAAAAATTTAGCCCGGAAAAGATAAATTTAGGAGATATGGGCCCCCGAATGTCCATAAAGAGAGGTTATGGAATGTCACTATTGGAAACTTTAAACTGATATGAACAATACATTTTTACACTAAAATACTAACTGCACACTCATTTAACGATTTAGTAACATTAAAATAACTTAATTTTCGATAAAGTAATGAAAAAACTCCTTCGTATAATTGTACACAATAAATGCCAAAAATCAAACGTTGCTGATGGTGTTATGTTCATCGGAACCTCGTGGATCTTGAAGTTCATTTATATGCGACGTTGCCTATGTCTCCAAAGGGAAAGAAAAAGTACTGAAATTCTATGAGACATACATATTGAGCATATAAATGATAACCATTTCAGCATATGAAAAGACGATATGGTACCTAGTCCTGATGGATATATGTATCAATAGAAGTTTCAAATGCAAAGAATATTTCACCACGCTTCTCGGGAGTGTCGAATAGCTCTTGAAAATTAGGCATGAAGTTGATTTGTCGCATTTAGAAAGTTACCAATCCTATGAAAATAATGTGACGTCAGATCATATTGTTTTAAAGAAAGATAAGTGCCATGTGAAGTGGAATGAATAGAAAAAATCGAATAAAACGGTTTTCTTCACATAAAGGATTCAATATAAAATTGAATCAGAAAATGGTAGATCTCAGGTGAAAAACAACTACTTTCCTGGCAAATACCACGCCGAACGTTGAATGATATTCACCTGAAAATCCATGCATACTTCCATATAATATCAATGGACATTGAATGCAAATGTTTCTTTCTGATAAGCTCGATTATGTTTAATTTATGTGTGTTCACCTAACAATCCGCATACGGTTTCAGGCTTCTTGGCCCTCATCAGTCGAGTAGTCAACCAGCCAAAGGTCCAAAGAACTCTGGCTGAAGTGAGACCTAGCGTAAACTAACCATCATCGAGTTTGTAACACCTATAGGTGCGGGAAAAGATAAACTTTAACTGGCGGTACCTAGTGACAGAAATAAACACTCCGAAAAAATCTCCCACCTCGATAGGTTTCTAAATAAAAGATTCCTTCTCAGTAGGGAAGTGGCAAGCCCGTCTAGCATATAGTGAAAGGATAAGTGCCATGTGAAGTGGAATGAATAGAAAAAATCGAATAAAACGAGTTTCTTCACATAAAGGATTCAATATAAAATTGAATCAGAAAATAGTAGATATCAGGTGAAAAACAACTACTTTCCTGGCAAATACCACGAGAGCGTTGAATGATATTCACCTGAAAATCCATGCATACTTCCATATAATATCAATGGACATTGAATGCAAATGTTTCTTTCTGATAAGCTCGATTATGTTTAATTTATGTCGTGTTCACCTAACAATCCGCCATACCGGTTTCAGGCTTCTTGGCCCTCATCAGTACGGAGTAGTCAACCAGCCAAAGGTCCAAAGAACTCTGGCTGAAGTGAGACCTAGCGTAAACTAACCATCATCGAGTTTGTAACACCTATAGAGTCGCGGAAAAGATAAACTTTAACTGGCGGTACCTAGTGACGAAATAAACACTCGAAAAATCTCCCACCTCGATAGGTTTCTAAATAAAGATTCCTTCTCAGTAGGAGTGGCAAGCCGTCTAGCATATAGTGAAGATAAGTGCCATGTGAAGTGGAATGAATAGAAAAATCGAATAAAACGGTTTCTTCACATAAAGGATTCAATATAAAATTGAATCAGAAAATGGTAGATCTCAGGTGAAAAACAACTACTTTCCTGGCAAATACCCAGAAGCGTTGAATGATATTCACCTGAAAATCCATGCATACTTCCATATAATATCAATGGACATTGAATGCAAATGTTTCTTTCTGATAAGCTCGATTATGTTTAATTTATGTCGTGTTCACCTAACAATCCGCATACGGTTTCAGGCTTCTTGGCCCTCATCAGTACGGAGTAGTCAACCAGCCAAAGGTCCAAAGAACTCTGGCTGAAGTGAGACCTAGCGTAAACTAACCATCATCGAGTTTGTAACACCTATAGATGCGCCCGGGAAAAAATAAACTTTAACTGGTACCTAGTGACAGAAATAAACACTCCGAAAAAATCTCCCACCTCGATAGGTTTCTAAATAAAAGATTCCTTCTCAGTAGGAGTGGCAAGCCCGTCTAGCATATAGTGAAAGATAAGTGCCATGTGAAGTGGAATGAATAGAAAAAATCGAATAAAACGGTTTTCTTCACATAAAGGATTCAATATAAAATTGAATCAGAAAATGGTAGATCTCAGGTGAAAAACAACTACTTTCCTGGCAAATACCACGCAGAACGTTGAATGATATTCACCTGAAAATCCATGCATACTTCCATATAATATCAATGGACATTGAATGCAAATGTTTCTTTCTGATAAGCTCGATTATGTTTAATTTATGTGTGTTCACCTAACAAGTTTATCTTTTCGGCGTCCCTTTTTGGGGGTTTTTTAAAATCGATGATGGGTTAGTTTTGTTGTGTCTCCCTTAAAGGGGTTTTTTTGGGGACCTTTGGCGGGTTTTCCCTTTTTCCGGGACTGATGACCCCTAAAACCCCCGGTTTTTCCTTGTTGGGGAA
The DNA here is from genome assembly GCA_018342105.1 of Gonioctena quinquepunctata. NCBI lineage: Eukaryota > Metazoa > Arthropoda > Insecta > Coleoptera > Chrysomelidae > Gonioctena > Gonioctena quinquepunctata. The sequence continues at coordinate 17,789 of JAFIRS010008089.1, forward strand.
AACCGACATAAATTCAGCAAATTATCAAAAAAAAAATTTTTTCATTCAATGTCCTTATTTATAGGGGAAAAATGCATGGTTTTTGGTGAATATTTCCCCGTTTCGTGGTATTTGCCGGAAAGTATTTTTTTTTCACCGGGGATCTACCTTTTTGTTCAATTTTATATTGAACCTTTTTTTTAAAAATTTTTTTTATTCATTCCACTTCACATGGCCTTATCTTTCATTTTTATGCTCCCCCGGGGGGCCCCTCCTACAAAAGGGGAAACTTTTTTTAAAAACCCCCTTTAGGGGGAAATTTTTTAATGTTTTTTCTGTCACAAAGGTACCCCCAGTTAAAGTTTATTTTTTCAGCTACCTATGGGTTTAAAACTCGATGATGGTTAGTTTACGTTGTGTCTCACTTCAGCCAGAGTTCTTTGGACCTTTGGCGGGTTTGGGCCTCCGTACTGATGGGGGGCCAAGGGGCCCCAAAAAACCCCGGTTTTTCGGTTTTGGGGTAAACCCCGACATAAATTAAACTTTCCCGAGCTTATCAGAAAAAATTTGCATTCAATGTCCATTGATATTATATGGAAGTATGCATGGATTTTCAGGTGAATATCATTCACGTTCTGCGTGGTATTTGCCGGGAAAAGTAGTTGTTTTCACCTGGGGATCTACCTTTTTCTGATTCAATTTTATTTTGGGAATCCTTTATGTGAAGAAAACCGTTTTATTGGGTTTTTTCTATTCATTCCACTTCACATGGCACTTATCTTTCACTATATGCTAGGGGGGCCCCTCCTACTGAAAGGAATCTTTTATTTAGAAACCTATCGAGGTGGGAGTTTTTTTCGATTTTTATTTCTGTCACTAGGTCCCGCCATTTAAAAGTTTATTTTTCCCAGTACCTATGGGTATTACAAATTTCGATGATGGTTATTTTCACGTTTGTCTCCCTTCAGCCGAGTTCTTTGGATCTTTGGCTGGTTATTTCGTACTGATGAGGGGCCAAAAAGCCTAAAACCCGGTATCGGATTGTTGGTGAACCCGACATAAATTAAACATAATAAAATTATCGAAAAAACATTTGCTTCAATTCCATTTTTATTATATGGAAGTATGCATGGATTTTCAGGTGAATATCATTCAACGTTCTGCTTTATTTGCCAGGAAAAGTAGTTTTTTTTCACCTGAGATCTACCATTTTTGATTAAATTTTTATATTGAATCCTTTATGTGAAAACCGTTTTATTCGATTTTTTCTATTCATATTGTTTTAAGTCACTGAAAACCCCGTGCCAAGACACGTTTTTTAACTTGGATGTCTCCTTATGTCGGGCCCGGGGCCCCTCATCCAACCCACTTATTTAAGTAAAGAAGGGAACAAAACCCTAACCTAACGGCTAACCTTGCCATTCAAGTTGAAAGCAAGCTAATCAACCTTAAAAACGACGCTTTCCCCCTTTTGCGAACTTTTTTTTTATCAACCAATTTCTTCGTAATAAAACTTTTGACATAAATAAACTGACAAAAAAAAAAACTGAAAAGCAAAAAAAAAAATACGCCCAAAAGTGCAAAACGAATACCCAAATGTTCTGTTAACGAACAGAAGGGGCAAGTTGGAACCCATCTAAAATTCTAATATTGGAAAGAAACTTAGGTTGTCTAAACTCAAATTAGGAAGCCATCGAAAGATCTGAAAAAAAAGGGGGTTTTCCCTTCAAAATTTGGGGGTCCCGTTCATGGAGGTTATGTTTACACCATACTAAAAAAATTTTAGGCGATTCCTAAGATTTGAACAAAACTACGGAAAAACCTTAGTATAAAAAGTTGGCACCCCATATGGGGTTGGACTAAAAAAATTATAGGAAAAA
>JAFIRS010008090.1:0-19640 GCA_018342105.1 Gonioctena quinquepunctata
GAAAATTTTATAAAGTTTTCCCAACCAATCAATGCTTCATTTCGACATTGTTACTATGGTAACCAGCAAATTTTTAAAATGTTTCACCACATTAGCAGGGGCTAAAATTTAGGGAAATTTCCCTGACAGCTCATATAATTAGACAATAATAATATTGAAATAACATCCACTTTACTTTTTAGTCAATATTGACATTTCCCTGAAACCTATTGAGAAAATTGTATGAAATCAATTAATTTCACATAATAGTTTATCTGATATTATATATTTCATTTTACTAGGAAACGGGAAAAATCAGAAAAAAATCTCCCCAAAACTCCCATTACACACAGCCTTCTATTTATTTGTGAATAACGTCAAAATAAATATTCACTTAATGATTTCTATTTGAATATAATTCCGGTATAAAATTTTCTTACCGAATCCCTCACGTGCTTGAATTAATTGCGGGAAATTTGTCTCGTACATGAATTAAAAAAAAAAATCATGTACTCAAAAAATTTCCGGCAATAATTCATGCTCTAGGGAGATTATAAGTGAGAATAGTATATACAAAGGAGGGAATAAAAATTCAATTAAACCTTAAACCGAGAAGTTTGATTAACACATCATTGAAAAGCTTTGAAGCTCAAGCATTGTATGAGTATCCGACCGCAAACAAAATAGAAATCAAATACAAGCATGACCACTGCCATGTTTGACCTAATCAATATAAAAGAGTACCCTGAATTTTAACGAAAAACCAATTGTTCCATGCCTAGATCTTGCAAAGGTCTTTCAAACGGTTCTTCAGGAAAAACTCATCAATATTTTTGTACGATACTGAGTCAGGGGTACTGCACAATATGTTTTTGAAAATTATCTCTGCAAACACAAACATTTTAAAAATAGGAGTGCACCAAAAATAATAGAGTTTGGCGATTCTCAAGGAACGGTTGTTGGCTCCATTCCCTTTTTGACTAACATTGACTAACTGACTAACATTGCAGGCATCGCAATATCACATGCAGATTATCCCGTTATTGTTTCCTCATTATTTTTGAACCAATCAAATTGCCAAAATTTCACACAGAGAACAAATCAGACAAATTTTATAGTGATATAAATTTGAGACACATACTTCCATCGAGAAATTGAAGGGTGATATTGCAAGATTAGGCATTTATTATGCGAAAAGGCAACGGAGAAGACTACAAAGAAAGTAAGTTAAAACAATTTGGAAGACCACCGCTAAAATGCTACAAAGAAATATTATAACGAATTCAATATGTATTTAACCCTCTCACCGACGTTCAGTTTAATTCATCACGAGCTGCACGTAATGCTTAACGTAAAGTAAAACCCCACAAACAATCCGAAAAGAGGAAATCTTGTGCATCAGCTCTTAATAATCTGAAGTATTTGAATGGTCAGATTATTTTTGACGAAAAGAACCGGAAGGACTTCAAAAGAAATTATATCACATTTTGGCGTTTGAATTAGCTTAGGGGAGGAAAAGCAGCTTACTGCTAAACCACTTATTTCGTATCTGGAATTGAAAATAATGGAAAAGAAACAGGACGTATCGAGTATAATCCTCTATTTTCGAAAATGAGACAAGGCAGTAACAATAAATCATGTGACAGCAAATGTTTTATGCCTACTCTTCCAGATTGTACGTATCAATCGCCATAAAAATGCAGTTAATAGACATGGAATATCTCAGTTGAACTCATAATAATTTAATCGCTTTCTCTATTACTCGAATATATATATATATATATATATATATATATATATATATATATATATATAATATATATATATATATATACATATATATATATATATATATTCCCCACATGGGGAAATGACATTCACCTATAGAAATTGTGATAATCCTTATTTTAATACTTAACTAGTTATTTTAAACAGTATTATATCATCATTCATCCTTCATAATGTGTCAAACACCTGTTTAATCATTCTCAACAAAGATTCTCCCTGATGATGGGAATAATCAATAAAATTTCTGAAAGCTTGGACAATCTTTAATTAGTTCTCTTTTATTTGCTGCAAAACCCCACTATTTACTGGTTCCATCCCTAACTAGTCAGCAACGACTACCCATATATATATATATATATATATATATATATATTATATATATATATAAATATATATATATATATATATATATTTATATATATATATTTATATATATATATATATATATATATATTGTTATGTTATGTTATGCCAGTTATAAGTTTTAAAAGGAAAAAACCCACAAAAAGAATAATTACTAAATAGTTATTAGTTTCAAGAGATTGTTTCTACATAATTTTGGAAGTTCTATTTATTTGTAAGCCTATGTATAATATGGATAGATAAAAATGTCAAAATACTATAACACAATCAATTTCATACACTGTCATAATGATTATAACCCATAATTGGTAAAAAGACAACAAAAAGTCTAGATTTACAAAATTTTCATGAATAAAAAGTGATCAACACATTTATAAATTTGAAACATACAGTATATGAAATTGTAGATAACTAAAAGTAACAATGGTAGAACAGCAAACTTTTGATGAGAATAAAACCAATCAGGGAAAAAGAGCAGATGGAAAATTGGAAATTGTGAGAGAATAACAACGGGGTGATGTCAAAGCAATTATTATTGAAATTTGTAAATAGTAATAAGAATGGAAAATAGTTGATATATAAATTATATAAGATGAACCCAAACAGTGAAATGTGACAATTTGGTGCGCGAATTCGAAAATTCAAATGAAAAAAGAGGAAGGAAAATTCGTATCTAGGTGACAGAAAAACAAAGCCTGAGGGAGATCGGAAAAATTTTAGAAAGGAATGCCACGCATCATTTTTGGAGAAGAAAAACGAAATAATTCCAACATTTGAAGAACAAAACCAATATTACCTTAATTATACAACATATCCAAGTATCCAAAGCTGATTTCTGCATCTGTATGGTTCCTGATTTATGGTATTGGAGTTCCTGATAGAGCTTGGAGTGAGAGGGGATCCAGTTTCAGGGCAGATCTTGAACACCGACATTTACAGCCAGGTATAAAAACTTTTAATAGTGCACTTCCGGTCCTGAACAATTTCACAAATAACGTATCTCACATCTGAAGAACTTCATTTCACTGTATTTTGAACTATAAAAGAAAACTTCACACTCAAGGAAAAAGTGAGGTTCTGTCTATCTATCCATTATTTCATTTTTATGATTATCCGTGAATATTTGTAGATTCACATTAGTATAAGTTATTTCTCGTAGGCCAGGTAAGATTAAGTTTCCCTGAATAAAGGAAATAATTGCTTTTTGATACTTTGTTGTTTGTTTTCTGCAATGATCAACAATCATTCCTACGACCATTGAATAAATTGAGTTTTGACATATCAAGTAGTGGCTAAATTGCCTTGAACCGGCTATCTGAGATGAGAGGTGTACCAACTGTGCTAGCTGTGGTAAGAAAAATGATAACAATTGGCAGCAACGTGACGAGAAAACAGTGCTGTAGCTAGCAATTATTATTACATCATTGCAATATTATACAGGGCAAAAATATCTATCTATATCATATCAATCTGGCTCACAAAGAATAGCAAACATTATTAGCAATTTTCATATTATAACAACAATTCATATTTGAAAATATATCATAACATTACAATATACATATTGTTATTATATGAAGAATATGTTAAATATAAAAATAATAAACAATTTATATATTACATGAATACCTGCTATGATTGTTTTTACAATTTTTCATGTACTTTGCATCTTATAGTCATCGCAGATGATCCAATAGTTCAGCAGTGGAGCTTTTAAATTATCATCATTATGTTTCCAACAATCCATTCAATTTGCACGACCTATGAAAGTATAGAAATTAAATTCCCAAATAAAATTTCAGAATTTAAATAGACAAAAATAATCTACAAGCAAGAACATCATGTATGTATTGGAAATCATAAAAATGCGCTCAACACGGAGCATTGATACTAATTAGCCAACGCGGAGGGAGTATATTAATTAACTCGCACCTAATAATACTAACTAAATTTGTAAAGTATAAATTTTATAGCAATTGATGAAAAAAATATTTGTTTAAAATCAGATATTCATACAGAGAAAATTACAATTTGACATTTTAGAATTCTCAAATTGAAGTAGTAAAAAGCGTTACAATTTTGTATAAATGTGGAGAAAATCGATTTGAGAGATGGAAAAAAAGTTGGCGTGGAGGAAGGTGCAGAAGGTAGAGAAGGGGTGATCAGGAACAAGGAGAGAGTAGTAATGTGAGAGGGAGAAAAGCACAAAGTGAGAGAACAGAAATGGAGAGTCAGTTTCAAAATTTGATTTCATGGGAAATATGCAAGATGGAGTCGAAGAAAGGAATTTTGGAGAGAAGCCGTGGTGAAAAATTCATGAAAAAAATCAACGCAAGTAAGCTGACAACAGAAGTATAGCTGCAATTGGACACTTAAAACCAAATCAAGAAACAACCAGGCACAGATTCGATCAAGCAACCACCTACCTCCAATTCAGATTATATTTTCTGTACATGACGTAACCAGCAGCAAGGGGGCTCAACGTTAGCAAACTTCACTTCCAAAAGCCACAGTATCACAGAATAATCCAGGTCTCGCGTGAGTGCACAAGCTGAACTTACAACAGGTACTTTATCAACCAAATAAAGTGATAATATTTGGGTCAGTCAGTTTTCGTTTTATTTTTAATAACACCTCACAGTGGTCAACTTTATTTCTTATTCATTATAATGATATCAATATAATCTCTAAATATTAATTTCACATTGTTCCTTGATTGCGCATGAGCAAGTTTATTTGATGTTGTTTAATTTGATAGGTTGAATCATATTTACTAATGAGGTAGATATCGCAGGGATAGGTATTTTGAGAATTGATTTGAATACAAGAACAATCATTTGACTATATTCTGGACTCATTATTTATCATTTGAACATATTACAAGCAATTTCTTCATAAAAACAGTACATTGACTTCAAGCAAAACAACTAGATGGCGCAATTGCAATTCTCCTGAGATAAAGACGATCATATCTACATAGACGAACCGACTGAGCTGGAGAAAGGTAATGAAAGAGAGGTAAACAGTGTATTGAAAATGGGTAAGAGCATCATAGACGGAGTTCATTTTTGTGATAGGTATTTGTTAAGCAGATAAATAAAAATAATAATATGAATAATCATATAAAAATTGTTTTTAACCGCTTTCTTAGTTGTTTTGAACAACCCTCAGAAGTTAATAAAAACTTGTACGAGTTAAAATCACGGGGACCTTACCTTTTATAGTGGGATCCGAAACCACTCTTGGGACCTTGAAAAAATTGTTCACCAGCTGCGGGATTCGAACCCGCGCCGGGTGGAAACAGTCGACACAAGACCAACGCTCTTGCCACTGAGCCACAATATAAACAAATACAACACATAATAACAATATATATATATATATATATATATATATATATATATTTGTTTTTCCTCTCTTGGACATAAGGTTCATTTAAAAAGTCAGAGGTTGTTATTTCATGTTATTTATTGATTAATTCCAGACGTTTCAGCCAGGGTTTTGGCCTTTCTCAATGGGTCAGACTAAAATAGAAGCAAAAACAGTTTGTCAACGATTAAAATGAAAAGTTTAAAATTTAGATCAACTTACCATCAGCACAATCGTCATGTTAAAGTACAAATTAATGAAAATATTTACCATACGGGCACACAGCAGATTAACAACTGAGTGAAAGACTACCACATATCTTGAATGTTTTGATTGCTTTGCAGGTTATGTTTATTTGAATCGAGAGTTTAAAACCAATTTCAACTGTAAAACGGTAAATCACTAATAGTTTTTTTTTGGGACTTGTCACAGGCACAGTAGCTGTGTGACAGGACGTCCGCTCCGCCAGACCAAAGGTCCCAGGTCCGATCCTGACGCGAGCATTTTTTTTTTCTTTTTTTTTTCCTCCTTTCCAATTTTTATTTTTTTATAAGGCTAAAAGTTTAAACGCTTAGAGCTAAAAGCATGTGAGATTGCTGAAAACTGACAGTTTATGTACCGATCTACATGATATTATAGTAAATTTTATTTAGATTTTTTATGTCTGTTTTAAAATTCACATTTTTGGGGTTTTTTAATATGGATATTTCTTTTTTTTTTTAATTTTCGTGTTTACTAAGCGCAGTTTGGTTCTTCTTGTCATATTTGTGTCCATTTAATCTATTCTCCAAATACTGACTAGTTTGACCGATATATACCTGATTACAGTTTGCACAAGGCACCTCATATACTACATGTGTTTTTTTGTTTTTGGGTGTTTTTGATTTTAGCTGACTATAGTTGTTTTGAAGCAAATTATATGCTTTATGACATACTGTAATTTCATGTTTTTTAAAAGCTTTCTTGAAATTCTCTGATAGTCCTGAGATATAAGGTAGTGTCAGGTATTTATTGTTTTCTTTTTTGTTACTCATGAGCTTAGATGTTCTTGAAATTTAGTTAATCTGTCTGCGAAAATAGAGTTTATAAGTTTTTTGGGGTAGCTGTTCTCTTTAAGTATATCTTTAGCTTTTTCGATAGTGCTGTTTCTGTATTTATTGTCAGACAGTTTGATTGCTCTCTCTGCCAACCCTATGATGACTGATCTTTTTTGTGACATGGGATGGTTTGACATGTAGTTCAGGTATCTACCTGACCAGGTAGATTTTGTATACCATTCAGTCTCAATTTTATTCGAGTTATGATGAAGAGTCATATCTAAAAAGTTTATTTTACTGTGGACTTCAGACTCAATGGTAAACCGATTTTTTTTATGGTATTCGTGAAATTTTTTTAATAGATACTCTTCTTCGCCAACAGGGATAGCAGTCAGGCAGTCATCGACATATCGAAAGAAGAATGGTATATTAAACTTTAGTCTTGGTAAAATTTTGTTTTCTAGATCTTCCAAAACAAGTTGGGCAATCACACTAGAAATGGATGAGCCCATAGCACAACCATCCATTTGTTTGTAAAAATTGTTTGTCTGCGGAGCGGACGTCCTGTCACACAGCTACTGTGCCTGTGACAAGTCCCAAAATATAACTATTAGTGATTTACCGTTTTACAGTTGAAATTGGTTTTAAACTCTCGATTCAAATAAACATAACCTGCAAGGCAATCAAAACATTCAAGATATGTGGTAGTCTTTCACTCAGTTGTTAATCTGTTGTGTGCCCGTATGGTAAATATTTTCATTAATTTGTACTTCAACATGACGATTGTGCTGATGGTAAGTTGATCTAGATTTTAAACTTTTCATTTTAATCGTTGACAAACTGTTTTTGCTTATATTTTAGTCTGACCCATTGAGAAAGGCCAAAACCCTGGCTGAAACGTCTGGAATTAATCAATAAATAACATGAAATAACAACCTCTGCCTTTTTAAATGAACCTTATGTCCAAGAAAGGAAAAACAAAAAAACATATACAGTGGTTCAAGAAAATAAACAACTATATATATATATATATATATATATATATATATATCATATCGTGGGTTGGTCTATGCTGACATCTGTCGGTGACCTATTGATGTTGCACGAAATCTCGTGTCTTCAAAATTCCACGATAACAGGTCTAAGCTTCACCACACAGATTATAGGTGTCTCTATCTATAATTTGATCCTTTCCACATTTTTATTACGTACCGAAGGTAATAACTCCACGAGATATCTGATACGAATATGAAAGAGACCACAGGCCGTCCTGATGATTGGGAAACCATGAAACAGGCTGTAGACGGATGGTGATCTCTCTTGGATTCGAAACAGATTTCTCTGATTCACGATAATTGTATTGTTTTTGCGCGAACGCAAATAGAAGTACGACTATTGGTATCGTGGGTTGGTCTATGCTGACATCTGTCGGTGACCTATTGATGTTGCACGAAATCTCGTGTCTTCAAAATTCCACGATAACAGGTCTAAGCTTCACCACACAGATTATAGGTGTCTCTATCTATAATTTGATCCTTTTCATATATATATATATATATATATATATATATATATATATATATATATATACTTATTTAGTCACTTATCAATGTTGAAAACCAATTCGTTACTTTTTTTTCAACTCTGTGTGACATCTCAATTTTTACAGTTTATACAAGTTCAACGACACATTGTCACAATGCAAAACCCAGATGTTGATGACCAGCTACTATGTACCGTTGATCAATTACTCCTAAGATGAGTTCATATCTTAATTCTGAAATTGGATCTTCACAATATAGTCGTGAACTAACACATTTTTTCTCATTATATCTAGCTCTGGAGAGTTAGTGAAGGCGTAGATAAGTTTTAGTTGTCCAATACTCCAATACCCTGCAAGCGTTTTCCCAGGTTTTTTCAGTTTTTCTCGAAGACAATCTAGCAAATCATTCTTTCTCAGGTCATATTATTTTCTATCACGCAATACTTGGTGATTGGCGTACAGTATTATATTCTGTACTTTGGAATTTCCGAAGGACCGGTTGCGTAAGTTCTTAGCCACTTAGCCATTATGAGATGCCGGTTTGACGCCTCAGCGGTGGAAAAAAGACATTGATTTCATTGTCGAACCCTATAGGTATCTAGATGGCCTTATGCTACAAGTACTCGGGGTTCAAGTGATGTAGTAACTCAACAAGTTCATCTTGCTCAGTACATTTTCAAAGTTTAAATATTCAACAAATAGTTTGAGAATTGATCAGCTCCGAACACTATATTATGCCTTAGTTGAACCTCACTTGAACCATGGAATCTTAGCTTGGGAAGCGGCAACAAACAATTACACGAAAAAACCTTGAAAAAAAATACCAAAGGGGAATATTAAGATTATATATAAAAAGTCCCCCACAAATGAACAATTCCATGAATCGAAGTTATTTGACGTCCGACAATTATATTTTCTATCAGCGGTGATGCGGCAACATGCCCACAGAAATACATTATTAGCAATAAACCACAATTACAGCACACGTCATAAAAATAATTCCTCCGTTATACCAAGACCTCAAAAAAATACCTTACAAAGAAGGTACACCTACCTGGGACCTAAATTATATAGCTGATCCCTCCTGAAATAAAACAATTCAACTCTCGAAATTCATTCAAATCAAAAATAAAGAAATGGATGAGCTACCATTTACGCCTTGTCATTCATCAATATATCGACATGAAAAATTCATACCAAAGTTAAAAAAAAACAATAGCAAACTGTTTACACAAGATGCATATACATAGAAATAATTACAGTACAAATTCTTCTTGCATTTTTCATATTTTCCAACACAACTTTCCCCAATTTACTTATTCATTCATCATGATATCCAGACCTATAGACCATGTAGACAATTTTCACTTCTCACAAGGTTCGCCTTATGGTGATTTGCCTACAATGACTAAGTCTCAGAAGTTAATGAAATGTTCCGCACCTTCGACATTTTGCGCACCATCTTCCTCTTCAAATCCTGATATAATGCTACTTATTTGTAGTAACTGTTATTTTATATATTTCAAAAAATTTTGTTATAAGGCTAGTTTTACTCTCGCTACCGAGGCTCGCCTTGATGAGTAGAATGTATTCATTTACCATAATATACTTTTTATTCCATTTTTGTAATAAACTTTTTCCAGTTACTTTTTGCGTGAATCAATGAATTATCATGAATTATTATATCGTTCGGCCCTAATATCCATTCCTCCAAAAAACATCAATCAAATATATTTGTATAAACAACGATTCACTCATTTCCAATTTGGGAACATTTCCAAGCAGGTTCACTAATTTTCCTGCCCAAAACAGATAATGGAATTGAAAATATGTTCAGCGGTCAGTTCTCATGAACCAATTAATCTCTATCAGATGTTATTATCCCACAAAACCCTAATTGCCCGTAAATACCTCGTAACTCCTTGGGTCTGGTTGTCGGAAAATAATTGTGTTAATCCAGTCCATTCAGCGGTGCGTATCATTGTTATTAATGCCCATACGTCAATCAATTAATGGTGATTAATAGTACTTTTAGAATCGGGGAACGGTCTGGAAATGAATGGTCCTTCCAGAGATCTTCCATTTTCTACGAATGTTTGGCACAAAGGAGTGGATTTCGAAATGAGTTGAGGATGGCGACAAATATGGATTGTAAAACTAATTCGATTGAGGAGCCACCATGCATTATGGTGAATATTTATCCAAGTCTCCGACCGTGCACATGGGTAATTATAGTCGAAACTAATTTCTACTACGAGACAATAGCCGGAAACTGACCCGCGGGCACTGTTGACGAAAAAGTTACGTACTCCATGTTATAGCTGTCTTGAAGTATCAATTATCATTTGTTTTGGAAATTAATAAGGAATAAATGATTGATTACTATCGTTTCGGACGTCCATCGTCTCAATGTATTTAAAAGGTTTCCACGACGTTTCGAATGCTTGTATCTGCAATCGTCTTCAGGTGAATACTGTATTCACCTGAAGACGATTAAAACTAACTTCGATTTGAATACATAAGATGGACGTCAAGCAATATATCAATACCAATCGTCAACAACCTTCAAACGAATAAATGATTCGTGAAATAGTTATTCGAAATAACATTCTTTGAGAATAAAATCCCAAAGTTGTTATATCCATTATTATGAGGTCCCAAAAAAGGAAAAAAAAATCAAGCTAGAGACTCGTAATTATATTGGGGGTTGGCAACATGCCAGTTAGGTTATCCTGTGAAGGTGAAATGGTGGTCCATTTGAACATTTGCTTCAATGCCTCGTTTGTTTCTATGTAGTGTACCTACTAAACCATTTCTATCATTCAAGTAGATATTAATACACAATAATTGTTTTTCTTCATCAAAAACATGTTGATTGGATAATATTTTCCTTGATAATTCAATCAGAAATGGCTTTGATAATGATACTCGTACATAAACTTCAACAAATTAAGAGTACTTATCTAAGTGGAGTATTATGAATTTGAGGTTGGGTCTGTTTGTCAGTTGATCTGTCAAAACAATCATATGCAAGAAAGGTATGTTACATATCAGTTTAATCCGCGACATCGATTCGATCAAATAATATGATGAATGAAGAATGGGTTATCGGTCTCATTCTGACTCACCCGTACTATGTTTCCGATTCTCCCAATATTAAAAAATGTTCAGGAGGTTGACACATATGCCGATATGTTGTAAGAGAATAGCATTATGCGATTATTGCACATAGGAAATGTCTCTGCTAAGACATATCTTCAAATTTCTCTCAATTATCTAAAACCTCCACTTTTAGGCACATGGAATGTTATGACTTTCAGGTTAATTATCGAGAAGAAAGTATGGAGGAACATATGACCACATACCATCGTAACTACGCCACTGGTTTACGAAAATAAAATTATAACTTCAAATTAGCACGTTGATAAACCTTGATTTGTGTAAAAAGTTTAAAAATTTTTACTTCAGGGAATTGGAAAACAAATTAAATCTGAATTTTTCGTACTTTCGACACCTGTATCTCAGAGGGATGCATTTTAGGACAGACCTTTATAGCAACTTTTCACCTCGAAATGAGGGTAGAAATCTGTAGTGGGAGTTTGTCGGTCTTATTCTGACTCACACTGTATAAAAACATTTGAGTGTGTGTCAAATTATTTTGATTGCTGTGACCATTATGATTTTTTGTTCAACACTTCTTTCTATGAGCAGCTCCTAATCTAATTCGATTTGGTACTTTCTGAATTAATGATTTCATCCTCCATCATCAGAAAGGGAGTTGTTTTCAAATCTACACAAATTTAATATGGCGAACAACTTCGAACGCTTAAAGAAAACGAACTAGATATTCAAAAATTCAGCAGAAAATAGAGTCGCATGTTTGAATGCTATTAACGTTTTCTACGTCAATTTGCCAACTTTCATATAATTTGTGTTTTGCTCCTTTGCTCATTCTGCGTGGTTCGCCGTTGTGTTGTCAAGTGACTTGTCATGAATAATTCATTCCATTGTTTTTTATAATCCCACAGGGCGGCTAATTAATAACTTCAGGGCGACAGGATTTTTTGAAACAAAACCCAGTCGGCCTTAACTTGTTGAAATCGAACTGGCAAGTTTATTGAAGGTATTATATCAATGTTAGTATTTCTATTAATTTCAATGGGCCCGAAACCATTAAAACCGTATCCGTCTTGAATATTCGTACCAGTGTTTTGTTTTCATCTATTCGGTGAAGGCAAATTTAGGAAACCATTGTCCTGTGTAATGAAACACTGGAATTCGGTTGGGATACAATGTAAATAAGCTCTCTTATTTTCTTTGATGAAAAAAAATAAAATCAATACCGTTTGCTTGAATATACAGTGCGGCTTTTATAGTACCCTTCCCCTGTTAACTTCTAAACGGTTCGATATACAAGGTGTCCCTGGACTTTCTATTTTCCTCTCGGGAATGTACAGATGGGGTCAAAATATCACCAGTACTTTATATAACTTTCGTTCTAAAGCCTTCGTTACAATTTATGGGCCCTCAAAGTTACAAAATGAAAATATTTTTCTTTGATAACTTTCAAGGTGGGAATATTCAAAAAATCATCTAAATTTTTGGTGATTGACTAAACAAATGAATTCCTTCGATGAGCTTCCATGCAGGAATCAGTTGTTTTGCTACAAATCGAAGGACTCCCCGATGTCCACACCCCAAAACTTTGAAATGACAGATAATTTTTCAATAGTTTTCAACAAAATAAGGTTACGTAGACAATTTTCTGAATAAAAGTACTCGTATGGAAAGTCGATCGGACCAACGATTCTTAATAAAAATGCAGTTTTACTCGACGACATCAAACCCAATTGTCCACCATTATTTGAAATGAAAAATTTTCAGAGTAGAAATACTAATGCTAACGTTAATTCAACATTATTTATAACAGGGATAATACAAAATACGATAAAATAAAATCGTAAACAAAAAGTACAAGTACCTAGTTAAAAGTTTCATTTGCAATGTAGATATTTTTTCAAATGAAATATTGAGTTATGTAGATTCGTGGTGTTTTTGAACTAACAAGCTACTCCACTATGAAATATCGAATTCAGTCCATATTTTTGTATGTACGCGTGGAATAAGCACGTTTCGTGTTGTGTTATCTGAAACTCATGAAACTCAACATTTGGATGTTGCAAATTCGTATTCACAGCTTAAATGTTGAGGAGTTTCACTGATAAATTATAATTTCATGGGAGAAAATCTTTAGCGAAGATAAATTTAGCTGAAAAAACGCACATCGGAAGACATAACTGATAAAAAGCAAACAAATAAACTACAAAAACGGCTGCACATGCATAGGTATTATCGATGCTTGGTATTACTATCAGCAATAACCTTTCCTGGGAAAATCACGTGAGGTCCATTGCCAAAAGTGCATCCCAAAAACTTGGTTTTTTGTTTCGTGCCAAGAGCTATTTCACCCCCACTCAGCTGCTTATGATCTATAAGGCACAGATCCGACCTGTCCTGGAATACTGTTCCCATATTTGGAGCGCGGCACTAAACATATCCTGAGGCTTTTCGTTCTGTCCAAAAAGGGCAATTCGTCTCGTCGGTGATGCCTCGCACAAACTCGCTCACTTGTCTGGAACACCGTAGAAAAGTTGGCGATTTGTCTCTATTTTATAGATATTTCCATGGCGATGCCCTTTTGAAAAATCAACAATCGTTCCTGCTTTGGCAGTCTCTTCGAGACTAACCCGTCAAGTTCAGTCATCCACACCCCTTCGTGGTCACTTTGGAGACCTGCAGAACATCACTTTCCCAAAAACTCGTTCATCCAACGAACAGCGAGGCTTTGGAACTCATTCCCCTAGGAGGTGTTCCCCGGGCATACAACCTCAGAAATTTAAGAAGAACACCAATTCCTACCTTCTTTCCCTTGGTTTCCCACGAGGTTCTCTGAACATTACAGGATATCCCTCTTCGTGGGAACCAGAACAAAAAATAATCCCCCCCCCTGTTAACTTTTGAACGGGGCGACAAAGAACAACGGGACAAATCTATTTTGAATTATATCAGCAATATCTCTTCGAAATAGAAGACATCGTTATTGCTCGATAAATGGCGGAGGGGATCAAGTGTTACATCGTTGAAAATATAAGTAAACTCTTTTTTCAACCATCCATTATTTTTTTATATTCTCAATTCTTTTTTCGCAATATGCATTTTGAATTTTGTTATACTTGAAACTTTATTCATATTGTAAAAAAACATATTGACGAAATTCGAAAACAAACTAGATGGTTGAAAAGAGAATTGAGTTATCTTTTCACTTGATCCCTATGCTATTTGAAATTTTCAGTTGATGTGCCTCCCGCCATCTATCGAGAAATCACCATGTCTTCTATTTCAAAAAGTAGAATCGGTGATATCATTCCAAATGGTTTTTGTTCCATTTTTTCACGTCGAACTGTTCAAAAGTTAACAATGGGGGTCTATAAAAAGCCGCACTGTATATTTTTTTGAGAAATCGAATTTCTAACTAATTGAAAAGACCAACAAAATGTTTCTTCAAAACTGGTGTTTAAACCCTCAGTAGGAATAATTGCCGATCGTTTTATTTACTACGTATCCTTGCCTTCAGAATCATGCATCTGCAAAAAAGTCAATTCATTATTTGAATGAAAACAACGTGCTAACCGATATGTTCCTGACAGGCGAACAACAAATAAATTGAACTTCTATCAAACAGTATTATCCAAGCTGTTTATATAAAATAATAATATAAAGTTATGTCTACAGTTCCTTGAGAAAAAAAAACAATGTCTTTTCAAGAAAATATCAGGTTTTGATCGACATACAGGGTGACCCAGGGGTGTGTATAAGCTCTATAACTTTTTTTTGGTACCCAAGCTGTAGACTTGATTTTTCTAACGATAGTTCCGACAATGAGGCACATTCTGAAAATATAAAACATTTTTATTTATATACAGGATGTCCCAAAATGAGATACACAACTGAGTTCTGTTTTTTTAAACGGCAACCCCCTTTTTTGTTACATTATCGGATTCGCCACTAAATTGTCGATGTAACGGGAGACCATTGCTTTGGCAGCCGTTCCGTTTTATTTTAAATTTTTGAAGAAAATACTAAATTCTAAAAAAAACTCTTTCGCCTTAGTCACCAGTAATGAAACTAGCCCAAGGCGATATTCTAAAATGTTATAAGAATAGATATTCAACTTTGACCAACGAGTGGACGAAAAAAAAAATGTTTGGCAGCCACCACCTTTGCGAGTGGGGATACGCTGTCACCAACCTGCAACTGAAAGTGGTCATGATTTTGTTATTTGAGGTTACTTTCCTCAAATCTGTGATTGACACTGGATTTTCGTCACCTAATTCGTCCGATAGGTTATAGATTCGGCTAGAAGCAATGTCTGGACTGAAATGTGATTATTTCCTTCCAGGGTAGGTTAGTAAAGGGTCTGAGATTCTCCCTCTCTGTTAGCCAATTAGTTATGTCGTTCTGGCTGGCAAATCAGAACACTGTTCAAAGTTGGAAACAAATATATTCATCAAAAGAGAGGTAAATAAGATGATTGTATATAAAAAATTGACAATAAAATTAATCAGATTAAAATACAGATTCATCTGAGTCGTAGAAAATAGGTCATATCTTTATATTCCCTCATAAAAGGAACTTTCGCCCATGGACAAATGGAAAACTACGAGCTTTCCCGTTCCAGATGATAAATTGGTGGAATTCAATACTATACTCCATCCACCCAAATAGCACAGGTTAGAAGTATTTCAGTTAAATCGCATATCCCAAAATTTCACTCACTATTGGCTGTAAGTTCCAGATGGTCTGGTAGATGTCTTCTCGTAATCCAAAAAAATTTTGTGTGTTACTTGTATTATGCGCTTCGACTCTCTACGATTCCGCACTCAATTTCGGTTAACTAATCGCTTCTACACTCGAACGAATTTCTGTTCTCACACGAAGAATACTTTGCAAACCGAGATACTATGTTATATCGCGAAAAACATGAATAAAAATTCAATCTTTTGGGTACCGATGTGGGGTCAATCCGAATTTTTGAAGATTTCAGTAAATTTCCGATTTGAGCCCACTAATATGCTTCGTGGCTCGAATTTTTCTCGCTTTGATACCGCACGATGGAACTTGAAAGTCCCAATAATTCATTTGATTGTTTCGAACTCGACTGTCGAGTTTGAAACAATCGAATGAATTAGACATTACTTTAAGATGGCAAATGTGAATTTGCCGAAACGTCGTGGAATCGGACCTTTTGAGGACTAAGAACACAGAACGCGGACGGAAACCCGAGAAACTATATCAACATTTATACATATATATATATATATATATATATATATATATATATATATATATATATATATACAGAACTAGGAATATTGGGGTGAGCAGCGATGAAAAAGTTAACTCATTGAGGTTTATCCAAGCTTTCGGAAATGTTTATTTCCAATATCAGGGAAACCAATAGTAATACATATCCAAATACGAAACATTATGCTACTTACAACTTTGTTGAGGTCAGTTTCAATGATGTTGAACATATTCATCTAACATAGTAATACAAAAAAGAAAGTAAATCAAAGAGTAAAACGAAGTTTATAAAAATGCTTTGAAATTGTTTAAAATTATATAAATATAACTGTCTACTGTCTACTCTATGTAGTGTGAAACGACACCTTACGGGTGTCACTTGAAAATTATTACAGTGGTACCAACTGTTGGATTAGTACCAGCTGGCGGTACTATTATTTGATATTGCATTGTTGCCGCGATTTGAATTGATATCTAAAGAAAATAAATAAGAGTAGATCTCACTCAAATGGTTGAGTCTTTTGTATCACTATGTTAGATGAATATGTTCAACATCATTGAAACCAACCTGAACAAAGTTGTAAGTAGCATAATGTTCCGTACTATGAACATGTGTTACTATTGGTTTCCCTGACGATGGAAATAAACATTGCCAAAAGCTTGGATAAATCTAAAAGAGTTTACTTTTTCATTGCTGCTCACCCCAATATTCCTAGTTTTTATTACAAGCTTTTATTCTGTAATTCTTTCCGGTTCAGAATTTGTAATCCATTCGATTGAGCTGAAACTTGGCAGGTGTTCATAATTCCGGTGACAATGCATTATGAGATTTTTGTTAGAGAAAAAACAAAATGGCGGCTCTAAGAGGACGGACCAGTTGTGTGATTATGGTACGATTCGATTCAAAATAGGTATGTGGGGGTTTTCGCAGACGGAGATTGAGATTTTTTTGTCAAAATTCAAAATGGAGCTTCTAGATGGCGGACGAAATTTGGGCTTATGGTCCGATTCAATTCAAAATTGGTATGTGGGGATTTCGTGGTCGGAGATTATGATTTTTTATCAACATTCACAAATTGAAGATGGAGGACGAGTTTTGTAATTATGGCCCGATTCGATTCAAAATTGGTATGTTGGGGTCGAAGATTAGGAATTCAGTCGAAGATTATGAATTTAGTCGAAGGTTATTGATTTTTAGTCGAAATTCATGAATTGAAGATGGTAACTCCAAGATGGCGGGTGCGTTAAACTTTAGATGGTCTTGTCATTGAAGGACTATATATCTCAGAACTTACAGAAAAACGCCCTCATAATAACGATGCTTCAACAAAAATGCATGGATTGAGGCGTACTCAAGTACTAAAAAGCACAAAATAAAATAATTAATAAAAAACCTCTTTAAAGACAAGCGTTTATTCAAATGCACTAAAAAGTAAAAAATTATTGCTTTCGATGTGTGACGTAGATTCAAAAGCTTGTCGCGTGAAGTTTTCAGTTGGAATACAAAAGCGACAAACTTCTGAATCTATAACTCACGGGATAACCTACGTCACACATCCAAAGCAATAATTCTTTACTTTTTAGTGAATTTGAATAGAAGCTTGTCTTTAAAAAGGTTTTTTATTAATCATTTCATGTACCTAACTAGTCACCCACCCTCTTACATACCATATATATATATATATATATATATATATATATATATATATA
This sequence comes from Gonioctena quinquepunctata, assembly GCA_018342105.1. Taxonomy (NCBI): domain Eukaryota; kingdom Metazoa; phylum Arthropoda; class Insecta; order Coleoptera; family Chrysomelidae; genus Gonioctena; species Gonioctena quinquepunctata. Next base: position 18,154 of record JAFIRS010008090.1, read on the forward strand.
TATATATATATATATATATATATATATACATTTGTCGAGTTACAATCATGCATGTTTTTCGCAATTTCCTCCCTGCAATGAGTTCAATTCGCGACATTTTATGAAACAGTCACCTCGTATATCAAAAACTACCACTTCCTGTGTTAAATATTTAGCATCGTATCCGTTATGATTCATTTTTGATTGCGCGAAGTTAATTAAATCCTTCATTACGACGAGAAACATTGGGTGGCGGGAATTGTGCTTTCGACGATGCTGGGTGTTTTTCTTTATTACAAACGCTTCGGAATAATCTGTTGAGTAAATTATTTGGATAAGGATTATGAAAAGCCCCGCTGCAGCGAAATGGGTGCACATAATTTGATCGCGGGAAATGGAACGATTGTAGAATACAGCGTGAGTTCGATGGCTATAGAAAGTATTCTGTTTCATTCTATTCAGACATTATTCTCTGTCACACAATGTGAGGCACTGAAGTGATTCATGGATTGTCTTGTTTGATGTGATAGCCATGATGGTCTTATGACATCCGATGCAGAATTGACTATACAAGAGAAAAACGTCCTGATTCCTGTTTGTGCTTCTAAAATTCCTGAGAATTTGCAACAAATTAAATAAGCTTGTCATACGCCAACATTTTTTCACGTGTCAATAATGACTACTAGAACGAGATGGATGAGCAAAATCGCGTCTTTGATAAAAAACGTGTTTGCGCATTAACTTTTAGCGCTCAATTTTGAAAATCGATTTTCTATTGTTTTGGCTTCACATAGGCTATCCTTATTATCAATATTTGGAATCAATAAACATATGCAGGGAATGACAATTTCAGACTCAAAACCTAGATTCTGGAATCTATTCCTCCGACTGGCTGCGCCATCGTTTTTTGTTTATGACCGCTTTTGAATTCGTTACGATATTTAAACTGTTTAATGTGACTACTGCATCTTTCTTCTGCTTCCTGCCCGATTGATCTCCATATCTGGTTCTGAAAACCGATTAAATCAGTGTCAATTCTTTTTTGGAAAGACTTAACAATACTGGTTTTTCATTTGGCTTACATCGTGACCAACATATATATACACCCCACCAAGTACTTTATATAAGAATAGACATACGTGGAAAAGAAGGAAAATGGAACTGAACACTAGGTTAACCCAAAATCAATTACAACAACCCAACAGTCTAAGATAGAAGAATAAACGAAATCTGAAAGAACAGCATATTGGAACAGGAGATTTCGGTAAATTGAAATATGAATGACATATACAGGGTAAGAATAAAACTCCATGGTTTTTGGGAAATAAGAATATAAGGTAGTACTAATACCACAAAAAACGCTAGTAGGGCAGGAATATTTCAATTAAAAAGTAGCGAAAATAGTTATTTTTTTTGTCATATCTGCACATATATCAATACTCTGGAAAAAACTTGTATAGTACTGGGTATTCAGGACATTAATTTGAGAGCCTGCTTCGTGCGAAAGG
>JAFIRS010008091.1:0-19636 GCA_018342105.1 Gonioctena quinquepunctata
TTTTGAATATTTTTCCATACCATTCTGATTTATTGAAGAGGTAACACCATCTATGACAAAGTAGCGTAACTGATAGTCGTCGTTTGAATCCCTGCTTTCGGACGATTACTGATTCTGATATTGTTTGGTTCTGATAATGTACGGTTCTGATAATATACGATTCTGATAATGAACGGTTCTGATGATGTGCGCTTCTGATAATGTCCAGTTCTGACTCTGTTCATTTCTGATAATGTTTGGTTCTGATAATGTGCTTTTCTGATGATGTCCTGTTCTGACTACCGTCTGACAAAGTGATATTCTGCTATTGTTAGATTCTGATGATGTTATGTTTTGTCATTGTACGTTTCTGATGATTTCCGATTCTGATGCAATTTCGTTCTGATGGAGTTCTTCCTGATGTTGTTAATTCTGATCAAATACGTTTCTGATGTTTTCCGATTCTGATACTGTTATGTTTTGACGTTGTTATTTCTAAGCTTTGTGCGTTCTGATAGTTTCATATTCTGATCATTTACAGGCAATCAAACAGTATCACACATGGGGCTTTGGGCCGCAGAAGACAGTCACTTCTTTGGGTTTCGGATAAATGAGCCATTGACGTGTGTCAGCAACTTATAAATATCAAAATAACAGTAGTCTACCAGATTGTCATTACATTATTTATGTGGGTTTTGTGAATAATTTTTTGGTGTCTTGAACGACTTTTTCCTGACTATTAGCAAAACAGATACGAAAATACCTGATTATTTCTCATAGGGTGATTTAGAATCAAAAGTATATTTCAAGAAACCAGACAATTTTGCAGATGTAAAAGTTAGGATAACGGAAGAATAATTTCTTGTTGTTAATACAACATAACTCCTGAGGTCCTACAAAATGTTGTACGAGAATTCCAAGATCGACTTGCTCATTGTCAAGAAGTGAATGGTGGTCATTTTGAACATTCAATTTAATTTTGGAATACATTGAAAAATAATTCTTAAATATTATGTGACATTATTTCCTTCATTCTACGTGAAGTATCGAAATTCTACATTTTCAAAATTTAACATTTTCAAACTAAATTTTCCTCGTTATGATTGCACCAAATTTGAAAAACCTAATATTGCTGAACAGAGAACGAAAATCCTTTTCGAACAAGGTCCCACACGACCCCCCTTCTCGTTTAAATTTTCCGAGGGGTTGCTCCTAATTCAGAGGGGGTGCAAGAAGGGGAAAATCGACCTGTTTCAGATTTTTTTAAACAAATACATGATAACGCTAAAAATGAATTTATTCTATTCCTATGGACCGCACTGTATAAATCGACCGGGACTATAATTTCATGGGGAAACTCATATGGTCCAGCAAATAATAAAGGTAATCAGAATCATAGCTATATTGGACAATGTCGCCCAATTTTCATTAGTTATGGATTTATGGAATAATGCCTCTGTCCTGTTTATGTATGTATAGTACCCTACTTGAAATTCATGAGAATATTGAACTTTCCATGTTTTTATTTCTTGTTTGGAAGTAGATATTCTTTCATTGACTTTATCCAGTAGTGTAATGAACAGTTCTTCCAATAACTAAGCCTTGTTAAAATAATCCAATGAATACCCTACACCGAGAAAACAGCTTCAGGATCGCCTGGCAGCCTTTCCAACCCCATAAAATGTTCTCCATTTTTTTTTCAACATCTTACATAACAACACCAATTTGTGATACCTCAATACAAATGTTTCATTATAAAATCTAAGGTTGCTGTAGCCAGGTTGATCTTTTATGCTTTTTGGTCCCTGGATAATTAGGCAAATGTGTCAACAAAATGGAACTACACTAAAAATGGGTGAGTCTCTTTTTACAAGCTTTTATTCACTTGCTAGTTCGTTCTTAGTTTCACTTCTAGTCGTCAGATTGATTTGAAATTTGGCAGGTGTTCATAATTGCAGTGACAATGTATTATCGAATTTTGTTAGAGAAAAAAACGAGATGTTTATTTATGGTCTGATTTGATTAAAAATTGGTATAAGGGGGTTTTCGGGGTCGAGGATTAGGAATTTTTTGTCAAAATTCATAAATTCAAGATGGCTGCCCCAAGATGGAAGACGAATTTTGTGATTATGGGCCGATTTGTTTATCGTCTATGTTATTTGATCAGAACTCTGAAAACCCACTTTCATTTTTGCATTAGGCTCCTTTGGTTTGGTTTTGATCTGATTAATATCCATTCAATCTAATGTGGAACTCCAAATATTTATTAATAATTCACTAAAGTTCATTGTAGGATATTTTTCCCATACGGGAAAACAGTCATTATAAACTTGGAAATAATCCGGAAGATTTCAATATTAGATATAGTGATCGGGGAAAGAGGCACGTTTAATTTTAATTGCTGAACTAAAGTTTTGGACCGCTTCACAAGTTCAGAACAATGGTCAATTATTCGAAATAAAATGTCACAGAGATTAGAAATACCCCTACAATTAAAATTCAACTTATCTCACGTTCATCTGTGCCCAAATAATTTTATATAAGATACACCTTCAGGCAATATAACTGTCAAATATAATTGAGAATTGTGGAAAACACTTCTGGATTAGTTGAAACAACTGTACCTCCATGGGAGGATGTGATTTCGATGAATTCTATAACCGTTGAAGTGGATGACCCAAATCCCAACATGAGTTACTTTAAGGTAGCAATTCGTTTTTCCATCAGCATTTGGATTTGCCGAACTTAGCAAATAACAAAATGTCACACCTCCTTGGAATGATCGATATCATTTAATTTTGTGATGTGATTGATTTTTAATTGATTTGTTTATTTGGAAAGCATACTTTCTTGAGCAACGTGATATTCTAGAATCGACAAAAAACAATCTTTCAATTACTTCATAACCACAATCACAACAATCTATTTGAATTTCCTCACATGATAAATATCAATATTTGGAGGATCTCGAATAATTTTTCGAAGTGAATATAAATAAAATCAATCGGGAAAAAATAAATATAATTGAAGTAATAAAGGAGGATCCTTATACTTCGTCATAACTATAACGGAATGAAATTGAATTTTGAGATATATGGGGATTTTTTCTCTAATTAAATTAATTAATATAGGCTTATTTCAGCTTGTAAATGAAAAGTGACGCTGTGATAAGTTTGACCTGTCCAATTTGACGTTTATTTCAGAAAAGTACCTAAAATATAGGAAAACTTCTAAAATGTTGGGAAAAAAGTTAGTTCTTTCATTATACACATCAAATTTCAACCCTTTAGCCTAATTTTTTCTATTCATTTTTCATTTCCACACGGCTTTGACTCATCCATTACTGAAAAATGGAACCTTACTAGACCTCCAATTTTTCTTGAATTCAAAGATATGATTATTTTTTACAATAGCTGAGAAACTCTAAGAAGATAATTTATCAGCAACTGCAATTTTCTTACGGAGGAAGTCATTCATATATCAAAACTCCATTCATTGTGACATTTTATATTTATTATATCGGCCCCTGATTCTACGGCCAGTGTTGTCTCCGAAAACAATGACCAGTGGGTTAGGTTAATTTAAATAACCATCTGTAATGCCTTATATTCTTGACCGGAGTATCAATTATCATTACTATTGAAAAAAAGTATGAATATTTCAGTATTTTGTATTTATAATTTTGAAACAGTGTATATTTTTCCTTCCTTTTTTCAATATTTCTAATCATATTGAATGGATAAACCATAATAACATATTATTGGTGAGATATAACTTAGTCTTTGTTGACAAATCACTATGGTTTCTGGGAAGATGTACATGGTTATTTCTCATCAAATTCCGAAATTTCAGTTTGGATTCCATCAAAATTTTTTGTACTGGGGAAAAAAATAATGCAGATATTCAAAGTTTCACTAAATGAGGTCCATTCAAAAGTATTGGTCTTCCATATTTCTGTTTATAACATAAAGAAAAAAATAAAATAAGAGAATGTCTGACAGAGCGAGTAAATTATTTTTAAAAAACAATGTGTGATATTATGAAATTATTTTCATATTAAAATCTATAGAGACACTAATATGTTATAGTATCATATTCTAAAGGAAAACTCAAAACTTTGTACTTAAAATCAGGAAAACAAACATCTTAGATTCAATTGTATTATTCTTTATAAATTAAACTTATTGATCTTTATTATTTATTAAACTACGAACTTAAATTGTGAGGAAATAATTAAGTAATATTTGTTAATCACACATAGTTTTGGTCTCAAATCATATTCTTAGTTTATCATCTCAATTAATTGCAGAATCGTTTAGCCCTGTGATAATTTAGTTTTCGCTCCTTCTACTAGCTTTGGCATCTCTGTTTTCTATATCTCATACTTCCAGCGATATAATTGTTCGTCTTTAATAGCCGGTCATCTCCAAAATTGTTATCCTCGCTTCATACACCTTACCATTACAACCTCTTCAAAAACAGGTGTATAACCTCAAATTGCTTAAGCATTTTATGTATACCTTTCACTCCCCAAATCTCCAAAAAAATAATTAAAACATATGCATATACACTAATTTACCTTTATATACGTACATTAAGGGGATGAGAGAAAAAAAAGTAATTTTTAAATAATTTCAACCAACTTGATTTGTTTGAAAATATGAACGGAATGTTCATAAAATTAGATGTGGAATCATCTACAACTGTGAGCTAAACTTTAGTCACTATCTTCCATCGTTTAAGATAACCTCTTGTGGGGTATTCATGTTGGAAAGGAAAACATTCTCAATTGAATATTGAATAAAAAAAAAATTCTGTAAATTGAAAAATCCACGATAACTTTATCATTTTTTGTGAATGTCTAACAGAAAACAACTACTTCCCCGGCAAAAGCCACGATGGACATTGAACTACTTCTGATAGACATTCTGAAAGGACCCTAACTCAGAAGAAAAAAATCTGAAATTGAAAATTTATCAATACATTTTTGAGTTATCAATACATTTTTGAGAAAATCATTCAGATGTAGTTCAATGTCCAGCGTGGCGTTAGCCAGGGAACTAGTTGTTTTCTGTTAGACATTCACAAAAAATAACTTCATTTATATCGTGGATTTTTCAATTCACAGAAAAATCAATTCAGTATTATGAAGAAACCGCCACACGAACATATTAGGAGTTCTGTCAAGTTTTTTTAAAAAAAATTTTTTAAAAATTTTAAATTGGTTTAAAATTCAAGACTGCCTTCACAAATCTCAGTCGGTACAATAATAAATCGAATATTCGTAACACGGAATGATTTTATTTTGTGGGACAAATATTTATAAATTGATAATCGGTCTTATGCAGTTGTAATTCTTCAATAAGAGCTTTGACAATTATCACTTATATATAATCAATAAGAATATTGAATATTGTTATATTTGAGATGACCAGTTTTTATTATATTGTTTTCAGACTAAGGGACAAGGTGAGGGAATGACTTTGAGAGCAAGCAGTGAACTATTGACCAATTTGGCAATATCTCGGTTTTTGTTTTTAACGATCTCAGTGTCAATAACTTGCATTACTCACATGTTTTGTTCCGTGTGGAGAGTAGTATCAATTTTTCATCTATAATTTTCGGTTTCGTATGAATGCTCCAGTTTTTTGAGGTAGGTTTCATTATAATATGTGGAAAGTAGTATCAATTTTTCATCTATAACTTTCGGTTTCGAAGAAGTTGAGCTGCATTGTTCATAGAGGGCTTGAGCCAGCGTCAAAATTATTTTATCTGCTACTTCTAATGGGCTTTGATCTTTCTAACTCCTCCCCAGTCAACGACCCCACATCTCAATAAAGAGCCGACGAGAGCGTTCTACTTTTTGTTTCCAATAGAAAGAATATATATATATATATATATATATATATATATATATATATATATATATATATATATATATATAAAATATGTGCATGAAGAAGATCGGCCTTTTTTTAAGTTATCTATCTGGATACCCCATCTCAAAAATGAGTCTATATGATCACCTAGATACTGCACACTTTCTACAAATTCGATATTTTGATGATGGGAAGTTATTTGTGTATATGAGGGTGAATATGTATACCAAGCGAATATGAAGATGGTTTCATTATTTTATTATCATGGTCGTTTTCAAAGAGAATATGCCATCGGTAAAACATCCCCAATGAAATACCTCTGAAGATTGAGAACGTTTCGGAACACCATTTATGCCGCAAAATATCGCATTAATCATCGTAGACGTATTGTATTCGTATCTTCAGCTCCATTGAAATAAAAAACGGAACTGGAGTAGAAGCCACCCTTTCATTCTATTATTGCCCCCCATAAAAAACATATGCGGCACCAACATCAAGAGAACTGAACAACATTCAAACAAAAACGAGATTAATTATAGCCTCATTCTCTAAGAGCATGAAAAATCACCGCTTATTCGAATCTTATCTGCCGAAAAACCTAAATTAAGCCCACGTAGAAAGAAGGACCGCTATTTAGACTCAAAATATCATTAAAACTACTGTAACAGTAACAACTCTTGTCAGTAATTGATGATCATCACTGTACCGTCTAGTTCGGGGATGGATATCTTTCTCTAGGCATACAGGGTGGGATATTTATATATATAAATATTATATATATATATATATATATATAGGCTGAGAAATTCTTTGGGACAGCAGCAAACGCAAATGTACTCTTATAACATTATATTTCCAATATTTCGACAATGAATATTGTCATCATCAGGGAGCTACAAAGGTGAAACTACTATAGTATGTTGATAATTATAAAAATTAACTTTACTTACAATGTTAGCGAGAATGGTCGTTTTTCGGTGAAATACAAAAAGATGTAAAAGACAGCATTAAAACATGTGAAAACATGGAGCAACAATTAGATTTATGGAATACTATTTGTAACACAAAACATTACTGGTAACTTTATTAAAAGCCGAAAACCATTGTGGTGAACTTTCTTTGGTTATGAATGTGAAAAGTGAGGGAAAATAACAGCATCGAGGTTGGAATTCAACATAACCTAAAATGTCACCGTCAAAAATTGTACAATTTTTAAGAAGAAGAAGAGACATTTGGTCTAAGCTGTCCAAATGAAAGTGGAAAACATCAATTGCAATTACTACTGAAGATAAGATTTTCTAATGGTACAATTGGATGAATATATTTATTAGTTATTGATTTTTACAAAACTTCATGTTAGTTTGTATTAACTAGAAAAGGAAGATGAATTATTATTGAGAGCATTCGGGTTCTTGTCCAAGATTGATAGATAAGAATAGATCTCACTTAAATGATTGAGATCTGTTCTTTTGTTTAAACAATTGTTGGATTGAGAAATAAATGCCATTTCCAAAAGATTCGTTTCGAAGCATTCTTTTCTTTTACTAAAATTTTTGTGGAATTATAATCCATATTGTGATCTTCTTTATTCACATGTTCACTGAGAGCACACCTTTCAGGGTGAAGTCTACAATCACTTTTATGGGCACTTATACGGTCTTTCAGTAACCTAGCTGTTTGACCTATATATTCATGGTTACAACTTGCACAAGGAATGCAATAAACTAGTTTTGTTTGTGAAAATAACGGAGTTTTATCGTTGACCACAGAAAATAAAGAATTTATGGTTAAAACCGTTTTTTGGACTATTTTTATATTGCCAAAATTGTTAACAATTCGTGAGAGCTTAGGTGTGATTTCTGCAATGAAAGGTAAAGAAGTATAAAAAATGTTGCTTTGAGTTTCATTATTTTCATTATTATTATTCAAATTCTCAGGTATAATGTCATTTGAAGAATGGATTATAGACGGTGTGCTAAATAAAATCTTATTCAATAAGGATGAAGGATATGAATTTTGTTTGAATAACTTGAGGAGAATTTTCAGATTTTTGTGGTGAAATGTAGAGTCAGAAATTCGTAGAACACGTTGTTTCATTTGCTTGACCAAGTTTATTTTTAATGATTGTTTGTGGTATGACCAGTAGTTCATATATCTTCCAGAACTGATCGGTTTTCTATACCAGTCCACTAGTAAGGTATTATTGGAAGTACGGATGAGCTTAGTGTCCAGGAAAGGAACGCTACCTTCATCATCTTCATTTTCGATGGTGAATTGTATAAACGGGTCATAGCTGTTGAAAATATCTACAATTTCTGTAATCTCTGATCGAGGAAGTTCTAGGATTATGTCATCAACATATTTTTTGATGAAGAAAACTTTGTAAGGAAGGACATTCAAGACTATATCTAGCAACTCGTCCATAACATAATTTGCTAAAATGGGACTTATCTTTGCCTCCATAGGCGTGCCAAAAGTTTGTCTATAAACCTGGTTATCAAATCAAAAATATGTATCTTTAAAGATTCTTTTGAAACCTTTTGACGTAGCACCTTGAGCTATATAATCAATTGTTTGAACTTCATTATCATTTTTAGGACCCATTGATGAGATTTCATCTTTTTTGGAAATGTTGGAATTTTCCACAATAGTGGATTCTGCCTCCGTTTCTTCATTTGAATTAGAATTTGAATTTATATTATCTGCATTCGTTACATTTTTGTTTTCTACCAACATATCTTGATTTTCTTGAATAGAATGAGTTTCTGGATTCATCAGAATAGAATATTCATTTACTGATGTTGGGAATTCTGGATAATTTTCAGTAACGTCCATCTACGTCGTATTGGTTTTTTAGCTAGTGGTTCTTGTTTACTAATTTTCGAAGATGAAGCGGAGGAGGAAGGAATCGCCACTGTCTCTTTACTTTTGGGACTTTTTGAAATTGTTGAAATTGCTTTTTTTTTATAGCTTTTTTTCCGTTGAGGATGTCTCAATAGAAGCTGAAGTTATGCCATTTTCATTTTTGTTTGGGTTATTTACAGTTAAAGTAAACATTATCTGATTTAACTTTTGAATTTCTATTACTTAAGTTTAATTTTTAGCATTCAGTTCTGACATTTGATTGCTTTGCATTTGCATTTAAACTTGTAACTGCTGATTTTGGATTTGCATATCATTGAACAGTTTTTGGAAATTCAGGTTTTGATCAATGGCATTTTGCCAGTTATTTTGATTCTGAAATCCAAGAGCAACCAATTGCTCTTGATTTATTCCGGGCGGCTGCCCATTTACTTGACTCGCGGCAATTTTAATAATAAATTTTTCAATGAACAGCAAAGGCTCTCACCTGTTTTTGAATGTCACCGATTGAACAACACATTTAACAAGCGTCTATCGCGCGCAAGCAATTGGCAGAAACACGTCTGATGCGACTCATGGCAACTTTTTTTACGTAGATCTTCGAAGAACACCAAATACACAAGGATCGTCTCTCAACGATGCTAAACCCCATGCGGTCCTCGTAGCGTTGTGTTCAAATTGCTATATTATCGAGAATACATTTATACATAATGGACATGAAATGGTGCTTGGGAAATTGCGCAGTTTTTGGTGGAAAAAGAATTTCAGCGGGATGAACTATGGGTGACTTTCAGTGTGTTGAAAAAATAACATTTTATTGAAAATTTTGTCTCAGCACAAAATAATGCTCATTTTCGGATTTTTTTTTCGAATTTTCGATGACCCATTTCAAAGTACGTGAATAGGCCTTTCGAACAGAGATATAATTTTTCGAATCACTGTATTATACTAGGAGTTATAGCACCTTCATTTTGATTTTTAGAATATTATTTTTTTTTAGTTTTTTCCATGTAACTTTTGTCACGACCACGGTGGTGTGTCGTAGATTTCCATTCCATGTGTGGAATGACATAAGGAATAGACCGTGATAGGTCTCATTTTGATATAACAAAAATATGGGTCAGTCTTTAAAACGAGCGATTTCGTCGCTGTTTCCACCGGACTCGCAGTGGAAATGTCAAAACTAAATTGCATTTGGTCATGTTATGCGGGAGCATGGATCACACAGAAAAGGAAATGATTTAATTTCGACATCTGACATCTGTCAATATGAAATGAGGGGAGGGGGTCATCCTGATTGAATGTATTGCCAACTTGATAGTAGCGGGAAAATTCAAATTTCAAAAGTTATGTTACATTTGGAAAAGAGATAAATAAGAAGGGAAATTTTTTATTAAATTTGGATTTCTATATCCCACCCGTCGTTTAGGTTCGAGAAAGGTAATGCTGTTCCAATTTAATAATGTAGTTGTACATAATGCTAAGATTATTTACACCAGTTTTTTCATTCATGTTGTTAGGTTCATTATTATTAGGGAACATTTTTTTGAAAAGTATTTTGTGAATGTTGTTTCTAATGCAGATAATTTTAACATTATCATAGTCCATAATGTCCTTGTTATTGATCACATCCTCAGCAGGAGCACAAGATAACTTATTTCTATTACAATCACTTCTGTGAGACGTAATGCATCCAGATAAATTCCTCGATGTCTGTCCAATATACAAACTGACAAGGAATGTTGTAAACGATATTTGATTTTTCTAAAGTTTTCAATTTTGTTTAGGTTTTTCAGTTTGTCATAACCAAATATGCCATTTCACAAATTTTTCGATTCTCATTACCAAAATGTCGCTTAACTAAAATATCTGTATCACCCTGCATTGACTGATACGATATCTAGACACTCAGTAGACTCGTTACAGTTGAATAATGTATCCAGATTTATCTGCGCGGTACTCTATTCGGCAATTGAATCCATGTATTGGCTATAAATATGATTTGTCCTTTGTGAATTTGGGTTTCGTGATTATTGGCGACGAAAATTATTAGACCACAAACAGATGTATTGCATCAGCATGGTGCGGTGGGATATCGCTGTCCAATGGTTAATTTCATTTGGGAAGCACGTGCTATATTGATTGGCCATATTTTTTAGACGATAATCACATTTTTGATTGGATTCGATGAATTCAATGAAAAAACAAATGGCAAATGAAGAATAAATAATGAAAATTGTAATTTTCAACGACAGTTTTTGACATAATACTGACAAATTTGATTTCAAATCCAGAATACCAAAACGCAGTAACGTAAGGGAGAAAAATTCCTCTCTTGGATAATGAAGTTTTTTTTACTTGCAAGGGGGAGAAACCCCAAAAAATGGAAATCAACATTACTATACCTCCCCAAAAAAATGCATGTGTTATTTCCTGAATATACCTGAAAGTTCCTTATTGTTTACGCTTGCAGAAAAAAAAATTCTTATTTAAAAAAAAAAAAACATTCTCGAATGAATTTAGCCGTGAAGATCGAAATGAAATGACACACATTTGAAAACATTTCGATTGGCAGGTTTTTTTATCCACATTGAGAAATTAAATTCAGTGAATTTTTCGAAATAATATGATATAATAATAATTTTATTCACTGAAAGAAATTTACAATAAAAAAATATAGGTATAAGTACATTCATACAATGAATAAACTAATCATCACGGAAGCATAAAATGCTTGTTTGTGATTGTGTTCGTGATCTTAGTAACGACCATGGAAGCATCAGATGCATGGCCTGTATGTGATAGATTGAGATATGAGTGCCAATATTGCTACTAGGAAATATATATATATATATATATAAGGTTAAAAACAGAAATGCTTAAAATCATTTAATCTATACTTATTTAAAATTCCAGGAGGCAATAATTTATCAATAAGAAAATGGACAAGATAAGATTTAGACAACACAGATTTCCTTAGTCATATGGTGATGAGGAGAGTGTCCCAAAAAAGTTCTCAAGGAGCTTGTCTATGGGCAGTTTCTACCTCATCGAACAAATGAGTCAAGTCAGTCATGCGTTTTACAATTTGAAGTGTCCATCCACTATTTCAAACAGTTACGTATTGAGGACCTCTGTATATGTAAGTGTATGTGTGAAAGTCTATAGAAGGATTATACAATAGTTATAGGGGTGAAGATAAGAGAGTTTGAGGGTAGACATAGGTATAAAATAATTTCTAGAGAAAAAATAAGATATATATGTTTTTTTTTTTTTTTTTTATGTTCTGGTTCCCACGAAAAGGGATATCCTGTAATGTTCAGAGAACATCGTGGGAACCTAGGGAAAGAAGGTAGGAGTTGGTGTTCTTCTTAAATTTCTGAAGGTTGTATGCCTCGGGGAACACCTCCCTAGGCAATGAGTTCCAAAGCCTCGCTGTTCGTTGGATGAACGAGTCTTTGGAAAGTGATGTTCTGCAGGTTTCCAAAGGGACCACGAAGGGGTGTGATGACTGAACTTGACGGGTTAATCTCGAAGAGACTGCCAAAGCAGGAACGATTGTTGATATTTCAGAAGAGCATCGCCCATGAAAATATCTATAAAATAGAGACAAATCCTAACTTTTCTACGGTGTTCCAGACAAGTGAGCGAGTTTGTAAGCGAGGCATCACCGACGAGACGAATTGCCCTTTTGGACAGAATCCAATAGCCTCAGGATATGTTTAGGTGCCACCTCAAAAAATAGGAACAATATTCTAGGACAGGTCGGATCTGTGCCTTATAGATCATAAGCAGCTGACTGGGGGTGAAATAGCTCTTGGCACGAAACAGAAAACCAAGTTTTTGGGATGCACTTTTGGCAATGGACCTCACGTGATTTTCCCAGGAAAGGTTATTGCTGATAGTAATACCAAGCATCGATATGGATGACTTCAGTGGTATGGTTACTCCTGACAAAGTTATGTTAGGCACAGTGAGATCGGCTTTTCTAGAGAAAGACATGCTTGTGTTTTGTTTGCATTGAATTCTACCAAGTTATTAGACCCCATTCGAGAATTGTTGCCAAGTCCATATTTATATTATTAACATTTCTTCCTCGTTCATTTCTGGTTTCACGGGCTGATATAGGGGCCCTGGAAGAGAAAGCGGTATGGAGGGTACTATCATCGGCAAAGCTGTGTACTGGACATGAAGTTGCTTTCAACAGGTCGTTGATGTGAAGTAGAAATAGTGTTGGTGCGAGAATGGATCCTTGCGGAACACCAGCATTTATGAGTAGAGTGTCAGATGAAACTCCATCGACCACTACATGGAGAGACCTGTTTGAGAGAAAACTAGCAAGCAGAGAACACAGCTGAGGGGGCAAGCCATAAGACGGAAGCTTGGCGAGGAGTCCCTGGTGCCAAACTCGATCGAACGCCTTGGAGATATCTAATGCCACAGCTAAAGTTTCTCCATGCTTTTCAATAGATAGCTGCCATATATGTGAGACGTAAGCGAGCAGGTCACCAGTTGATCTCTGATGGCGGAAGCCATATTGCCTATCGTTGACAATTCCTGAGTCTTCCAGATATTTCATGAGCTCGATGTTGATGGCTTTTTCCATGACCTTTGAAATAATAGATAGCAGTGCGATAGGTCTGTAGTTGCTAGGTAGGTGCCTTTTTTAGGGACTGGCTGTACTCTTGCAATTTTCCAAATTGTAAGAGTGGTTGAACAACTTGCAAAGAACAGGTGTTAGTTCAGGGGCACATTTCTTGAGAACAATCGGCGGGATTCCGTCAGATCCACAGGCTTTGTTGGTGTTGAGACCCAGCAAAATCTTTCTGATAGTACGTTGGCGAAAGGTGATCTCGGGCATGTGACTGTCAATAGGTGTAATGTTCGGGGGTTGTTTTCCCGATGAATCCAGAGTAGAATTTCCAGCAAATAGGTGCGCAAAGATATTGGCTTTTTCCTGGGCAGTCGTTGCTAGTGTTCCATCTTCTTTGGTTAGGGGAGGAAATGAGCTGGAAGTGAAATTTCTTTCCACAGCTTTGGCGAAAGACCAAAATGAACGGGATCCGTTAGGACATTCAGCAAGTTTTGATCTTATTTTGGCTTTGTGGCATCTTTTGAGCATTCTATTGTCTCTTTACATATGCCTCTAGCCTCGACATATGCTGCTCTGAACTCAAGGCCCGGATTTTTTAGCCATCGATGGTATGCTGCCTGTTTGGAAGCCACATCTCTAGAGCAGTTTCTGTTAAACCAGGTCTTATCGGATGATGTTCTTCTTTCGGTATTCGGTATGTAAGTTTGCATCCCCAACATGATGATTTCAGAAATTGTCTCAGCACATCGTGTTGGATCTACTGAAGAGAAACAAACTCTCTTCCATGGAAACGCTGAGAAAAACATACGAAGACCTTCCCAGTCGGCCGAATTGTAATGCCACATGAGACGGGGTGGTATTGTGCAGCTCGATGGTAAATGGAAAGATCATGTTGTGGAGATGAGGGTGTGGTCAGAGTTTCCAAGTGGGGCACAAACTTCTATTCTATACGGGTCAGGATTGGTGGTGAGGAAAAGATCTAGTGTATTGGCAGACTGGTTGTTGACATCAGGGATGCGGGTTGTACGCCAACATGAGACTCTAACGTAGTGACGAAGTCAACCATATAAAGAAATCGAGATCTGTACTTAATGCTTTGTTAATAATTTTCTTTTCATCCGGAGTTAACAAGATTGTGTAAATTGTTCCTATTTATAGACAAAATCCAAGCCTTCACTTTCTTTTTGAATAAATTCAAGGAGTTTATTGATTTTATCCAACCTGGTAACATGTTTCTCAGTCTAGGGGCGATATAAGTGAAGGATCGCTGGCCTATTGATTTGAGAGCACGAGGAAGTAACTCATTTGCAGCAATTTTTCCCCTCGTACTGTACGGGTGTTTAAGTAAAGGCGTGGGATTTTTTTTATACGTGAATGTTAGTATCGATTTACAGAAGAGATGCCGGGGGTCCATCATTTGAGTATCATTAAATAAAAGATCGGAAAAGTATCTGGGTGGTTTGCCGAATATGATTCTCAGGATCCGTTTTTGGACAATTTCTAGGGGTCTCAATTTAGTTTTTCTCAATCCTCCCCATCCTATTATGCCATATTAAATGATAGATTCCACCAAGGAGTGATAAATTATCTTCAGGTGATTTACCTTGAGAGATTGTTTTATCTGTTTGAATTTAAATATAAGTCGACGGTGCTTATTAACTACTGTTTGAACATGGACATCCCACTTCAAGAAAGAGTCTACCATAATGCCCAGATATTTAACTGACTGTGCGAGTGTTATTGAAGTATTATTAATGGTTATATTTTCGTATGCAGGCAGTTGTTTTTCATAGGGAGTGAACGGTATGATTTTCGGTTTTTTGTGATTTAACGATAGGTAGTTTACATTAAACCAGTTAGTGATATTAATCAAATCCTTTGATGCAGTTTCTCTTACCTTGTCCCAAGTGTCATCAACGTATACTAAAGCAGTGTCATCGGCGAAGGAAACGATTCTACCAGCAGAGTTTGTTGTGAGTAGGTCGTTCAAGTAAATTATGAAAAGCAACGGTCCCAGGACTGTCCCCTGTGGCACACCACAGGTAACAATAATCACGAATTATTAAATCAAGCTGTAACCTGATGAAAACACTAGATACATCGTTTGTACAGGGTGAGTCAGAAGTACTTTGACAAACTTCAGGAGGTGATTCCTCAGAATATTCTAATATGAATTGTCCAAATAAATATATGTCCGGGAACGCTTCTTTTCCGAAATACAAGGTGTTAAAGTTTTATTTTTATTTTCGTTTCTTTAGATACTGACCTTAATTGAACGAGAATTGGTATTGACCGGTTTTTTGAGGTGTCGAATTTGAACCTGAAGTTATTATTGCTCTTTCTCGTAGGGGGCGCCACCTACACGTCTTTTTCTTCTTTGAAGATTCGTAACTTTTCTGAGCGTACTTCTATTACATTTTCCAGTGAAAAAATCAATTCCCACTTGAAAAAGCTACCCCTGTTACAAGTCGCTATAAGCAACATTTTTCTAGATATTTGGACTTGAAAATTTCATGTCGATTATTTGATAATCGATGCGTGTTGAAGTTATTACAATTATTTTGCATTTTTCACAAAAATGCATAGGAAATGAATTTGACGTTTAAGTAAGTAGTTTTGGTAATTACATATTATGTGACAGTTAAACGTTTTGTTGAAGTTTCTGTAAGGTTTAAAACACTCATTTGGAAAAAATGGATCATTTAAACAATAATGGTCATTTAGCCGATATGCATTTCGTTTATGGCCTTGCGGATGCAATGCGCGCGAAGCAAGACGTATTTACCAGGAGCGATTTCCTAATCGAGTACTGCCTTCAGCTCCATCATTCACCAGTCGCCACCGTCGTTTGGCAGAAACAGGCAGCTGATATTATTGGGAGACCACGAGCAGTCCGAACCCCAGAATTGGAAGAAGCTGTTTTGAACGCTCTCGAGAAGAATCCAGAAACAAGTACAAGAATAATTGCTGAAGCTCTCAATTCTACTCAGTCCACAGTTTGGAGAATTATCCACGATCAACAATTTTATTCATGCCATATTCAAAGCGTACAAGCTCTTCTGCCACGAGACTTTCCCCAACGCATTACTATGCGTCAGTGGTTTTTGGGAAAATAGGCTGGAAATCCTCAATTCTCAAGATATGTACTCTTCACGGACGAAGCAAACTTCTCCCGAAATGCTATCACAAACTTTCATAACAACCATGTTTGGTGAAAGAAAAAGGGAGAGAAAATAAGAAATGAAATGTATAGAGCACATAAGAAATGAAATGTATAAAGCACACAAACACGATTGTGTTTCAATTTACATTGAACCTTTTGTGAAGACGACTTTGTGTGCTTTATGCATTTCATTTCTTATTAACCATGTTTGGGCTCTGGAAAATCCGCACGCAGTTAGTGAAATACATTATCAGTATCAATTTTCTGTGAATGTATGGGCGGCAATAATTGATAATTACTTGATAGGTCCTTTCTTTCTTCCGTTCCGACTGAATGGCGCAACTTACAGAGACTTTTTAGAAAATGAATTGCCGGGACTACTTCAGAATGTACCATTAGAAATTCGTATCCGCATGTGGTTTATGCATGATGAGGCTCCGGCCCATTTCAGATTTGTAGCCAACGAATTCCTTAACACTGTCTATCCAAATCGATGGATCGGTAGGGGTGTAGAAGAAACTAACCAGGCGTGGGCACAAAGGTCCCCAGATCTAAACCCGCCAGATTTTTATTTTTGGGGACATTTGAAGTCACTAAAAACTCCAGTAGCGAACGAGAAAGATCTGAGAAACCAAATAGTAGACGCCTGTGAAACAATAAGAAACACCATTAATTTTTTAGCGGGTACGAGATTCAATGACTGGAAGACTGAATGCCTGTATCTTCGCTGAAGGTGGACACTTTGAACAATTCATTTGAATACAATTTAGTTTCCTTTATTTTATTCTACAAATTCAAAATTTCTTGAAATAAAATGTTGATATTTCTTGCAAATTTTATTAAAACAAATACAGATTTTGCAACCTTGATACAAATATAACTATTTCAATCGAGTGAAAATAAATAGAATAGGTGGCGCCCCCTACAAAAAACCAAAACTACTTACTTAAACGTCAAATTCATTTCCTGAGCATTCTTTTGAAAAAAGCAAAATAATGGTAATAACTTCAGCACGCATCGATTATCAAATAATCGACTTGAAATTATCAAGTCCAAATATCTAGAAAACGGTTGCTTATAGCGACTTGTAACAAGGGTATTTTTTTACGTAGATAGGATGGAAAAATTGAATTTTTACTGAAAAATGTGCTAGAAGTACGCTCAAAAAAGTTATGTATCTTCAAAAAAGATAAAGACGTGTAGGTGGCGCCCTCTACGAGAAAGAGCAACAATAACATCAGGCTCGAATTCGACACCTCAAAAAACTTCCTAATATCAATTTTAGTTGAATTAAGGTCAGTATTTCGAAAGTTATTAAAAAAACGAAAATAAAAATAAAACTTTAACACCCTGTATCTTGAAAACGAAGCGTTTCTGGGCATATATTTATTTGGACAATGCATAGTAGAATATTGTGAGAAATCGCCTCCTGAAGTTTGTCGAAGTTCTTCTGACTCACCCTGTATATGACCAACAGAAATAAAGCTGGAATTCATCTTCAGATTCATATTTTCATGGTGAGGATATTTTTTTTCCTCTAGGTTTGTGGTTCAGATTTTTATGCTATATACTTTTGTGCCCTAACTTGATAAACATAAGTGAGTAGAGAATTAGCTCATCGATTTCAATCTATCCACAATTAATGTTGCGTGAAATTAAAAAAACAACGTTTTCACTCATTACATTACTTGTTTATAGTTCACGTAATGTATTTAGAAAATTATTCTACAAGCGTCGGCTTTCCTGGATCTGACAGTTGTTAGAATTCAGTGATTGGGAGCAAGACCAATTTGCGTATATTATCTGAATAACCCTGTACCGGTGGCTCTGGCTCTATCGATTTGTTGTCATTTCAAGTCGCTGCTACCTACCGCATCTTTTCCCTGAACAAATAAAAGAAAGTCCGTCCATCTTCGTTAACGGCAAATGTATATATCATTAAATATTTGTTCAAGAATACGCATTCTCAGAAGCCTCAGTCAATATGGACGTTTACGATCCCTTTGATTTATGTTTCTGTTAATAATTAAAAATTCAATTTGAAGAATAAACACAGATGTTAACTTCCAAATATTTGTAGTTGCGTGGCGGGCAATTTTTGGATTTCGTGAATCCGCGGTTACACAAGCATAACTATCACTTGATCGGCTTCTATATTCTATTCCAACAAAGGACGAGAGAGTCTTGGCTGCAAAAACAACTCATACTGGAGTTTACTCCTACCATAATGATAACTGAGAAGTCGCCACACTTATGAAGTTGACAAAGCCACTTGTTCACAAATCGACAAAATCTAGGCTCATATTTGTCGAATAATTATTATAAATTCGTTGTGAATACAAGAAACTTGTCGAGCTTTTGTTTTTTTTATAGATGGTGGCTGTGCTAATTTGATATAAAGTTAGCACTGCCGCTACAGTAAATTTATGAGTAAAAGTCGAATTTCAGATATATTAATATAGAAATTTGTAGTATAATTATCGAAATCTATTGAACATTATGAAAATACACTCAAATACATTTTAAGGAAAATATACCAACGTCTTTTCATAGATATTTCCTGAGGTCCGTGAAAATTTCGAGTTCTTGGCAACATCGCATTTATATAAGTACATATGATTCATGGAGTTTACTCAAAATGCGAAATATAAGTGTCAGTTTTGAATTCAAACTATCAGAATTTTTTTGTAAACGATGATTAATTCTAAAATTCCATTTTTTTAACAATTATGTTTGGTAATATCTTGGGATCTTGGGTGTATTTAAAAAAATGGTATTTCCATTTAATTCATCGTTCTTCACCTTTTTTTTGCTTTGGGAAATTCAAAATTTGCACAATTATGTTTTGGTCAGTCGCCCATTGTCAAATGAGTTTTTTATTGTGAGAAAAATTGATCAAGTGATACAATGAGCATTGTTGAATCATAGTTTATAGAAAATCTTCTGAAAATTCGAAGTCAAAATTATAAGACACTTATATTTCGCATATCCATATAAAATGCATACATCAGATGTACTTATGTGAATGTCATGTTATGAAGAGCTGGAAATGTTCACGGATACCAGGAACTATTCATAAAGAGGCCAATATTTTCTTAAGAACATATTTTACTGATTTTGACAATTATACGACAAATTTCGATAAAAATAAGTTCAAGA
>JAFIRS010008092.1:0-19636 GCA_018342105.1 Gonioctena quinquepunctata
TACTTTGTGTCAAATACTTGAGAATACCATATACCGAATCCCCACGCTAATCATGCATGAATATTATTATAATTAATTCTCATCCTATCGACATGCAAATATGACTTTATTTCAATGTGCGTTATCGATAAATAGTAGTCCGATAATACAGCAGGTGCCGAAGGTCGGCGGTTCGGACCCTTCCACGCGGCGCGATTGATCCGAACACCTGCAGGCGCTTGACGCGAACTCGCTGGGAGATTTTGGACAAAAATTATCAGCTTGGACCTTAGAAATCCTTATGGAGATTAACATGGGAAAATGGATGATTTTGGCCCGGAAGCCCCCTAGAACATCTACTGTTTGAAAAACTAAAAAACACGCTTTAATAGGAAACAAAACTGAGAAGTTGAAAATAAATGATAGTTTAAAAACTAAAGTACACGCTTTAATAGAAAACTAAACCATAAAAGCGAAAATAATTTTAAATGAGTTTGAAATAAGAATACAGTGATTAACAACAAATTCATTTCATCGCGAAAAAGCATGGGGTGCTTTTCAAGATATTTTCATAATGATTCTACTTTTACCAATATCTGTCCATGAAATATTAACAACAATTGACATCAAGCACCCCACGCTTTTTTATGATGAAATGAATTTGTTAATCACTGTTTTCTTATTTCAAACTCATTTAGAATTATTTCCTACTTTTTAGTTTAGTTTTCTATTAAAGCGCGTTCTTTAGTTTTCAAACTATTATTGCAAACTTGTTACAAACTACTATAAGATTAGTAAATCTCAATTAGTATATACAGTTTCAAGTTGACATTACTTGTAAAAGTAGAAACATCATTGTTAATTCCAACTATTCTTCGAATTGACAAATATTTTCAACGGTTTTTCTGGTGTCGGGTTTTTTTTGAATTCTTAATTTAAGTTTTATTTCATAATTTTTTAAATTTATATATGATCAGACACGCTACGATAGACACTGTCCTCACAGTCACACAAATACTTTCCGGGATGAAACACGATCTAGCCTTGCTGAAATCTGCATATTCTGACAATAGTTGTGAATCCAATCAAAGAAAGCACACCATGACAGATGATTGTGATTATTATTCTAATTTCTGAGGAAAGACAAACATTTTCGATAATTTATAGCATGTTCGTTATTTTGAATAGTCGCACAATTCCTTCCGTAGATTTCGTATACGTCTGTGAGTGAGAGAGAGTTGGTATCGGTCTTCGCTACGCTTAATTAAATTCAATGGTATCAATCCAATTTACACTATTACATGCTCATCAACTATTCTCTCATGTTCGAATAAATTTTCCGAAGTAATGAGCAACATAAATTCAAATAAACAGCACCGTTTTGACGTATTGCAGGGTAATGTAGCGTCTTCATACGCGTCACGTGATAAACGATTCAGTCCAGCATAAAACATAAGATTATGATAAACGGTGACAATTATAATGTTAATAATCCCAATCGCTGTTAATTGTACATCGACCAACGCCCGGGGATTTAATAAACAGACCTATAAATCAATACTGCTGACTGCCAATTAGAAAGAAAACTTCGAATACTATGAATATTCATAGGCAATGTGTAGGTCTAGAAGATATAGGGAATAAAACGTCTTATCTAGATATTTTGTTGTCGAAACATTACAGTATTGAACACTTTTTCGACATCTATGGCCATCTTGTAATCTCTGAAATAAGTATGAATTTCCATTGAATGTAATTTCAGCATTCGTTCAGTGATAATATTTATACAGTTACAATTTTTTTTCAAATAACATTTTGTTTGCAATGAAGTTCGACACTGAAGTAGGCAGAGAAAAAAATCAGACTGTTCATATCACATAGAAAATGAATTTGAGTTGCGTTGAGAAAATTAATATATGAAAATAAAATGTGCCATATTGTAGATCAACCCAAGCATATAAACTGTGAAAAATATAAGACACTACAGGGGCAAAAGCCTAAATAAAACAGACGCCACAGGGGCACCACTAGTGGAATATAAAAATTCAAATGTTTTATAGGAGAGGACGGATAAAGCTAGTAGAATATGAAAATGCTGATGTTCTATAGGAGAGGACGAATAAATCTATGAAGACGAAACAACGAAAAAAATGACTTGATGAAATTACAAACCTACTAGGAAGATCTGCTTGGAATGGAAGGAAGTGAACGCTAAGGTGATGCAGTGATAAAGAAACCGAAAATACTTGAGAGTGGATAACCTGGATGAATTAAGCAGATGAGAGTTCATAGCTAATTCATGTTCTTTTCATTACCGTTAGAAATAGATTCCTAAGAAATTGTATGGTCTGCAAGAAATGTTTGAGCTGAATATTTCATCAACAAAAAGAATGGAAAGAATGGGCCTCAAAATAGTTCCTTGTGGAACTTCATAAGATTCAACTCTTCTACTACCTACTCAGAGTAAAATATTTTTCATTACAAAATTGTGGTTATTGAAAAACTATTCATTACACCCAATAACTTCCCTTTAAATCCAATATTTTCGAGTAATAGAATCAAATTCGGATAGCTAACCGTATTGAATGCTTTTGTCAACTGATGAAGACGCAGATTGCTGTTTCCTTTGAATCAACCGCCGTGCATACCTTTTTTATTGAATTGGCAACCACGAAGCCATATTTATTTGCTGAAATCAACCTGTATTTTCGCATGAGAATGGGGCAAATTAATGATTATCCAGGTGGAAGATGGTTGCTCGTTCATCCTCGAAGAAGTCGAAGAAGATAAACTTCACAGCAGAATGAGGCTGTGAGGAGTAAAAATAAAGAAATATTCAATAAAATTTCGTGCAAAGATGAACATCAGATAATTTTTGACATGACAAGACAAAACGACCCTGATATGTGCTGTAACCACTCACTTCTCTTGACACGAAACCACTTGTTTTTGAAAAAGGAACCGCTTGCAAAAAACCTCTTATTTCCTCGGCCTTCCTGTCTCCCGCATCACCGTTTGATGTAAATGCATTACATCCATCAAGACGAGTTCGTGTTATCTTTTTCGGTTTTTTTATCTCGCGCTACCATTACTCATTTGCACTTCTTGGTGGGCACAATAATTAATCTGATTCTTTATGCGAGAGGTCACGAACAACTTATTACATAGAGGTCCTTCGTGCTTCTCTCTGAGATTAAAAAGCCAAATGGGATCATTAATAATATCTTTCTTCGAATGCGTTTTCGGTGTATGGCTGGCAATCTGCCGGGCGGCGAATATATGCAGATTTCTGGTTATATGGGATTCGAGATTATATTGAGATGTTACTTGATATCTTTTTGGGTATGTAACATGCGTAGAAAAGCACACTGGCGAACTTTTCATCTGCCACGACAAGTTACTGTGTTGAACGATTATATTTTTTATACGAAAAATTTACTGTGGAAGTTAACTTGTCAAATATAATATCCCGTCTCGTTTCCGAAAACGGTGAAACAAAAAAATAATGAAGAGTTTTTTTATAGTTATTTTATGTACTCGATTGCGGAATGCTATTTTTGCATTCGAGAAGTGTTTTCGCGAGCGTCAGCTAGCAAAGAATCATTCGATAATTTAAAAGAATTTTGCAATCGAGAATCAAACAACATTTTTTCGGAAGTGGTATCCCGCAGTTGAACAAAAACTTTTTAACAAAAAATTAAACCGACGAAATACGGAACTGAAAAGTATAAAATAAAAACTTTTTAACAAAAAATTAAACCGACGAAAAAATCAACTGAAAAGCAAAAAATAAAATAAACCTTCCTAGTCTAAATGATAATTGAGCTCCTAAACTAATGTAAGTAACTGATTTTGAGTCGGCGCCAAACAAACAATTATCGAAGATCATTATCTATGAAAGAAGTCATCAAAACGCAGCCGTGCATCTCGCTGCCCTCATTTCACGCTTCACCTAATTCAATTGCTAGTTTGTTTGGTGCCGACTCAGAATCAAGTTACTTACATTAGTTTAGGAGCCCAATTATCATTTAGACTAAGAAGGTTTATTTAATTTTTGCTTTCAGTATTTTCGAATTTTGTTAAAAGTTTTACACTATTGCACTACTTCATCGTTTAATTATTGAGAAGTTTTATTTTCCAATTTTTTGTGGCTAAAATCTACCAATTACTACCTACTTGTTTTTTGATTACTTCCAAAATAGTTACCCACCTTACTTCAACTATTGCCAGTTAAATAATATGATTATCTACTTTTACTATTTGTTGTAATATGAACTATTTTCATTGTTCTGGTTAGTTTATTCCATAACTTTGTATATCATTCCATACTCTCATAAAATATGCTGATTTTGACGGATGTGAAACAAGAATAATGTCAGTAGCGATCTGTCATTGTCAACTACGTATGTGTATGCCAATGTTCACTAGTGAAAAATCAATTATCCCCTATTATTCTACCCGTGAGGGTGGCTAATTTCTCTCGAAATCCAGATATAAGGTATACCCTATCTATTAAGAAAAGAATCATCCAAA
This sequence comes from Gonioctena quinquepunctata, assembly GCA_018342105.1. NCBI lineage: Eukaryota > Metazoa > Arthropoda > Insecta > Coleoptera > Chrysomelidae > Gonioctena > Gonioctena quinquepunctata. Next base: position 4,513 of record JAFIRS010008092.1, read on the forward strand.
TCGAAGAACCCAGTACAAAGTTATGCCTGATAGAATCGGTTAACGGACCAGAATTCAGAGGGTGAGTGATCAATATCCTTCATTTCGCTACCCTTAGGGGTGGATTTCATCTTTTAAATTCAAATGGGACCAAATTCGAAGTACACCCTATCCACTGAAAAAAGAATTATAGGAATCGGACGCCTCAGTAAAAAGTTATGCGTGATCATACATAAAAAAATATGATGGAAAAAAAAGAATACGGGTCGAATAGAGAACCTCCTCCTCTTTGGTTCCGTCGGTTAAAAATTACTAGAAATGTGGAGGAAAAATGTTGACATTTGTCATCCACAATTTATTGCGCATATTTCTATATTGAATATTTTTTGGCGCATCAGTAATGATTTCAACGCATCAAGCAAGCTTTAGTAAACACTCAACAAATCGATTAAGAAAAACACGTTTTTTTTTAATTGTGTTCATTTACAAATTTATTATCGGTATTGGATGTGAACAATTCATTAGGGAGTCATGAACATCATATAAAGTGTCTGTGAAGCAGCAAAAAGTGCCATTTCTGGACTCATTTCTAGCAAACCGATAAGGCAATATGATTCTGCTCACAATGGAATTATTGGGTATGATTCTAAGAAATTGAAAAATGTCTGAAACTGTGATAGTGGCATATTTTTTCCGACGATAAAATGGGGAGGTTCTATAGTCAATGCGTAACTTTTCATTTTTATCTGTATGACCACGCATATGGTAAATCCGGGATATATGCCCAACTTTTTTATTTTACTCATACCTCTTAACAAACAAATAATACGCATAAGATTTTCATATGTGCATTATCTTTGGTCCTTTATTCAATCACCTCCTACTGCTTTTTGTAGACTAGTCAATAAGTAACCGTATATTTTTAGTAGAAAATAAAACTACATAACGGAAAAGATGCCTCGCAAGTAGTATATATGCCCCATACATAATTTTTTAGGGGATATATGCTCTTTGCAAGAAAATGAACATTTCGAATATATATCTCTTCAATCAACATTATTATTTATTAAATGTACAATATATATATATATATATATATATATATATACATATATATATATATACATATATATATATATACATATATATATATATATATTATGATTATATTATCGTTATTGCCCGCGTTGGCGACAATTAATATGATCATTATTATTGCTAGTATTTTGATTTTTATTATTTTTAATTGTTATTATTTTATATTTTTAATAACTAGTCATAATAATGAAATATTCGCCACATCTTATGATGTTTGATTAGTTGATTTATTTTTATTTGAAGATTTTGAAAAGAATTACTTGTCATAACAGTTATAAAATATCCGGCTTGCTCTTTTTCAAATACTCTTTTACCTGTATTCTTTTACCTTATCCCAGCTCAGTCGGTACGCCTATGGAAAAATGTTATCACTCCCTCTCAAAGCAGGATTCAGTGGTGCCATCTAGTTGTTCTGCTTGAAGTCAATGTTCAATGTACTGTTTCATGGAAATATAACAGATAAATAATGAATCCAGAAAATAGTCAACTAGTTATTCTTTTATTGAATCGAATGCTTACCTACCCTGCGAAATCTATCTTATCTGTAATACTCTGATCAAACAGTGAAATGTAAAAAGTGAAACACCTTGCCAATGTGCAATTAAGTGACTTTCAAATATGAGGATTGTAGGTTATATTTAATTATGAAAGCAAACATACAGTTCAAAGAAGGCAGGGAAAAAGTGTCACAAAATGAACTCAAATAAGTGTCCGACCCGAATAAGTTCACTTTGTTTAGATTATTTCTCTAAAATACCTGTTATTCGTTCAGCTTGAGACTTCTCTCGAATCCTGGAAGTGTTCTTTGGCTATTTGAGTTTGCAGCTTCACTGTGGCAGGGCCCCCTTGTTGTCGGCCGCGCCTCGGTAGGAATTTGGCTGTTGTCCTGGAGGTAAGTGGTTTTCTTTGGCAGTTTCAACGCCTATTGGTCTCTGTACATTGTCAAATGTCTGATTTGCTTCCGTTCTTGGTGTATTCTCGTATTTATTGATTAGCAAAATTTTGTTACTGTGTTCCTCCAAACATAATTTTTCATCTCCTCAAAACCTCGTTATTTTTCCTCCTGGCAACCATTACTCTTTGTTTTTTCTCACAAATTTTAGGTTTTCACTCAATTTCTATGATACTTTTTCTTATTCTGAACTATGCAATGGATTTTATATACACTTACATTTCTATACCTTACATAATATATACAGAGTTAGTTAAAATTCATATCTGACAATTTTCTGTACTCAAAATTTTATATTTCATCATTTTCCATCGGAATGTTTCGACATATCACTGTCATGTTTTCTTCTGATTTGATTTTAGCATACAGGATGTTCCAACTTGAATATTATTTTTGTCTACTTGAGATCTAAAGTTTTATTCATGAATTTTGATTTCTATATTTTTTATAGGTTCTGAAAATTAAATGAATTGTAGGCAACATACTTATGACAACAGAAAATCTCCATTGCTAAACTTTTGAGACATCTGCATCGACTACAAGGTTTCAGAAAAGCAAAATGTATAGAAAAATTGCGAAATATATAAGTATCATTATATCGAATATATATTGAAAAGTATCAATACACAGGGATACTATTTGGCTAGCTATCACTGTCGAAGTAAAAACCAGCATGGTGGTGTCTGCATTTTCTTGAGAACAAATATTAGGTGCCGCACTATAACAACTACAATTTTCAACCAAGAATTTCATTCTGAATTTTGTGCTCTAGAGATATCTAGTCTGAAAGTGGTGATTATCGCGACTTACAGATCTTGTGTAGGCGATTTTCAGGTATACCTAAATCATCTAGAGGATCTACTATGTACAATACCAAACAAAAAATACAGCACTATCTTGACCGGCGATTTTAACATCAATTTCAAAACAAATTCACCCGATTTGTCACAATTTATGTCGATACTAAAATCCCATGCCCTTGAAATTACTATCCATGAATCTACTAGAGTCACTAACAAGTCTGCCTCTTGCATTGATAATATAATTACAGACATCTTACCTGAACGCCGCACAGTGGGAGTGTATGATCCGTGTTTATCGGACCACATGTCACAGTTCATTATCACACCCCTTAATGTAGTAAATACTGATACAATTGTCAGAAGACATTTCTCGAGCAATGCGTTAGAAAAATTCAAAATTCTGTAGCCCAAACAGACTGGCACGTGTTTTACAAAATCCTGGGTGATGTCAATAAATCAGCAAACTGGCTCTTAGAAACATACAGTGAATCAGTAAAGAAATGTTTTCCTTTGAAGAAGCATAACTCAAACAGACCTCCTGTCAACTGGTTAATTATGAATTGAAGAACAACGAAAAAATTCTGTCGTCTGTGAAAATAATCACAAAAAACACAAATGATGCCGACAACTGGTCGACATGCGGAAGATTAAAGGCCGATTACAGAAACTCTATCTTATCCTCAAAAAAAATAGCCTACGAAAATTTCTTACTTGCCTCAAATAACATATCAAGGGATAGGGTGACGAATCGTTAATTTCGAATACAACAAAAACCTAAAATTAATGAAATTCATATTTCAGTCTGACGACTTTAACATATTTTTTAGTACTGTTGCTGAAAATATTATCAAAACATTACCAAGTTCCTCCTTTACTACTTCTGATCTCATGAAAAAATTACCATCGCCAAAATCAAGTTTTTTCTTAACCCCAAGTACTGCAGAAGAAGTTGTATCAGCCATAAGTAAACTTAAAAAACCAGCTCAGAAGACGCTTTTGAAATGAATGCTCTACTTATTAAAGAAACATGTGTTTTTTAGATGGCATTTTTCCCGATGTATTTAAAATCTCAAGAGTTATGCCTTTACTCAAAAAAATAACAATTTTTTACTCAATTTGGTTTCCGCCAAAACAAATCCACAATAAGGGCACTGCTGAAGGTCGTGGAAGATATTGTTGAAGGCCTTGAGAACAGGCAACATTCCATTCTCTCTGTGTGATTTGTCCAAGGCTTTCGACTGTGTCTCTCACGACCTACTTTTAGAAAAGTTATCATATTACGGGGTTAGAGGAACACCACTTAAACTGATCTCATCGTACTTAACAAACAGACAACAACTGGTTAAAATTCAAAATACAACATCTGAACTCAGGATATTGAAACATGGAGTTCCTCAGGGCTCTGTCCTTGGACCCTTACTCTTTATTATTTATATAAACGACATCTGTCAGCACATGCTACAGGACACTACCACCATTCTTTTTGCTGACGATACATCACTTATTAATACTTCTCCAGATTTTTATAGCCTCGAAATTCTAGCTGACAATTCGATTGAATTTGCTAGAAATTGGTTCTCTGCTAATTTCCTACAACTCAATGGTGATAAAACGCAACAGCTGGTTATTTCCAGTAACAATAAGTACACCTCAGGAGCACACTGCAAGCTTCTTGGAATAACAATCGATGACACTCTCAGCTGGTACTATCATACTGAAAAACTGAACAGCGAGCTTTCTAGTGCATTATTCCTCATAAGAAGATTGAGATATGTTGTAGGTTCTGAATTATTAAGGCAAATATATTTTGGTCTGTTTCATTCTCGAATTAGTTATGGAACCATTTTATGGGGAAATTCCAGCAATGCGGTGATTATCTTCAGATCCCAGAAGAAGGCTATTCGTCTTCTAGCTGGTGTTGGAATCCGTGATCACTGTCGTCCCCTGTTCATTGACATGATAATAATGACACTGCCATGCATTTATATTTATCAAACCCTCTGTGAAATACACTCAAACAAAGGGAGTTATACTCTTTCGTCTGATATTCACAAATACGAAACCAGATCGGCAAACCAAATAGCTCTTCAACGCTTCAGGCTCACTAAGTCGAAATCTAATTCTCTGAATTTGAAACTATATAACAAGTTGAGCTTAGAAGTTCGCGCCTTGAATGAAAATTGTTTTAAGATTAACGTGAAAAGTTACCTCATAAATAAATGTTTTTATAGTGTGAAGAATTTCTGAATGCATAAAAAAATTTGTACATGACTTTTACCATTTATATATTTATTTGTTTTATTTTACAACAAAATATTTTTAAATGTTATTTTTAAACACATGTATATGTCGATAAAATGAATGTTTTTACATCTTATATATTTTACATATTATCTTCCATAGATAATATTTCTGTACAAACTGACGTGCTATAAACCGATGTGTAAACTAGCCAAATAAAGTCTATATCTTCACTTTTTATTCTCTTTACATTGGACAAATATTTTTTATCAAAAATATATATATATATATATATATTGTTATATATATATATTCTTTACTAAAATAAAACATTTCAATCAAGAACACTATCATCTTAGGTACAAAAATATAATCATATAGATATATAAAAACTACAAAACTTTTTCTGCCCTCATTTGTTGCAATGATTGCTATATAATGTGCATGTTTCATGAAGCCAATTTGGGCACATAACACAATGGATCCAATCTATAAGAGTCAAGACATTCCACACAATGATCCTCATCTAGATTTCTATCATCTATCCATCATTCTCATCATTAGAATATATATATATATATATATATATATATATATATATATATATATATATATATATATATATATATATATATATATTATTATGAAATGATAATATAACAAATTATTTTGTTATTATTTCGCCCCACGTTTTGGGTGCCAAATTATTATGTTATGATGAATTTTGTAAATATATAAACTATTGTAATATTTTTGCCCTGTATAATAATTTGTATGTCACGTCACGTAGCTGACAATTGTCATTCCTTTTCTCACCACAGCTAGCACAGTTGGTACGCCCTCATCTCAAGATAGCCGGTTCAAAGCAATTTAGCCCTTATTTGATATGTCAAACTCAAGTTATTCAATGGTCGTAGGTATGTTTGTTGATCATTGTGAAAGAACAAACAACAAAATATCAAAAACAATTATCTCCTTTATTCAGGAAGACTTAAAATACCTGGCCTACGAGAAATAACTTATACTAGTGGGAATATACAAATATTCACGGATAATCATAAAATTGAAATCATGGATAGATAAATAGAACCTCACTTTTTCCGTGTTATTGAAGTTTTCTGTTATTGTTCAAAATAAGGTGAAATAAAGTTCTTCGAATGTGAAACTCGTTATTGGTGAAATAGTTCAGGACCGAAAATGCACTATTAAAGTTTTTATACCTGTTGGAGATGTCGGTGTTTCAAGATATGCCCTGAAACTGGATACCTTGTCACTACAAGCTCTATCAGGAACTCCAATACCATAACTCAGGAACCATACAGATGTAGAAATCAGCTTTGGAGACGTGGAAATGATATATAATTCAGGTAATACTATTTTTGCTCTTCAAAAGTTGGAATTCTTTCAATTTTTGTTCTCTCAAAATGTTGCGTCCATTTCCTTCTAATTTTATTTTCAATCTCCTCCTTGGCTTCGTTTGTTGTTGCCTCGATACAAGTTTCCCTTCTTGTTTTCCCATTTGAATTTTTAAATTCGCGCACTAAATTGTCACATTTCACTGTTTAGGTTTATCTTACTCAATTTATATATCCAACTATTTTTCCATACTTATTACTATTTACAAATTCTAATAATAATTGCTTATGATATCAACCAATTGCTATTCCTTCACAATTTCCAATTTTTACCTATGACCATCTATTCTCTGATTGGCTATTATCATGAAGACGTTTGCTGTTCTACCATTGGTTACTTTTAGTTATCTCCAATTTCATATACTGTATGTTTCAAATTTACAAATGTGTTGATCACCTTTTATTGATGAAAATTTTGTAAATTTAGACTTTTGTTGGCTTTTCAATTATGGTTTTATGATCATTATGACAGGGGTATGAAATTGATTGTGTTATATTATTTTGACATTTTTATCTATCCATATTATACAAAGGCTTATAAATAAATAGAACTTCAAAAGTTATTCAAACAAAAATCTCTTGGAACTAATAACTATTTAGTAATTATTCTTTTTTTTGGGTTTTTTCCTTTTAAACCTTCAACTGGCATAACATAACATAATAATATATATATATTTATATATATATATATATAAATATATATATATATATATATATATATAAATATATATATTGGATGTTTCTTTGGTATTGGAAAAAGTTTGGTCGTGTTTCTGTTCCTTTCTCTTTTGTTTTTTTATTTCTTCAACTTCAAAACTACTATTCTCATTCTCTTTTTTATCATCTTCACTAGAACTGTGAAATATCATAGCTGTTCGCTTCCTACATTCCCTTTCGATTTTGACTTTATCCTTTCCTATGCTGTTCTTTTTGTTGTTTTCATTTTCATTTTAATCACTTTTAATACAATCCCCAGTAATATTTCTATCGCTTGACTTATAATCACGTGAATCATTTCCTTTTTGCTTCTCTGATCTGGTCCTTTCCAAATCAAGTTTTTCTTTATCTTCTTGTTGATCTTTCTTTGTTCCTTTTCTAGATTTCTCTTTTTTTTCTGCGTTATTTTGGAAACGGAATTCAGTACTGCAACACCTTGTTCAATTCTCTTTGAAAAGGGCGTCGGAAGCGTAAGAATTGGTACTGATTCATAAAGCAGTTCCAATCTGAATCATATAACATACATTAAAAAAGCCAGCAATCATCAAAGTAAAGTAGGATTGAATGCTCTTAGGGCGACTATCCCAAAATCGGGTCATATATCCCTTTCCACAGGGATAGACGACTCCATAGAAATAATGGTAAATACGTTTATGTGAAATGTAATTAATTATAATCTGCATACCCTACTCCTTATTCAGAATGTACCTACCTGTTAATTTCAAAGTTATAGAGAGCTGAAAATCATCCACAAAGTAAAATCACGACTGTTTGACTCGTTACTGTCACTAGCGCTCCTACGCAGAAGCGCACGCGCCAACGCTTCGTCGTAGACTGAGGTGACGAAGGGGAGCAATCTTCAAACTAGTGATATTTGCACCAGAGTCAACCAACATCGTGGGAGAAGACAGACGAAAACAGTGGGCAGTATATTCGGTCGGAATTACCAAATTTAAATGAGTAGCCACTACATTGGACATTTTTAAAATTGGTGTATTTTCCGTTTCGGATGTTATTCATGTCTCCTGGTCTTGAGGCCGCAAACTTGCACATAACATTCAAGTACATTTGATTTACTACGAATGATCTCCATGTATTCGTTTTAGAGTCTGGTATGCTAACTAATACCTCAGATTGTAGGTCTTCTACAGCTTGTAAGGTCATTCCAACCAACTCGTCCATTCTACAAGCTCCAGAAGTACCAGATATAGCATCAACCCTCAACAATAAATATGTAAATAATCCGAAAAAAATTAAGTTTTGTGACTTACCTTAATCATTAAATATTCTCAATCTGAAGCTTCCTGGAGAAATTTGTTGATTTGTTATTCAGTTGAAATCTTGGATCCTTTTGGACTATAACCTTCTACCCGCCGTTTCAATAATGAACGAAGTTTTGGATATCTCTATATAAATATATATCCACATCATGTCTGATTGCAAGGGTTGCCTTCAACATTGAGAAGTTCGCCCACAAAGTTGAAGAATTCATCTTGGAACCAAGCTCCAAGAATAACGCCATTACAATATTTTCTGAGAAGGAACTTGTATTTTTATTCTCACGATATCCCATGGAACAATTGTATGCATAGTTATATTTTTCTTTGGATTTTGTTGGCAACAAATGCAATGAATGAGCCAGTAATTACTGCCTCCGTGCACAAAAAAAATTGTTATATCAAATAAAATTTATTTGAATCAAACAAATGAAAAAGTGTCGTATATGCCCGACAAAATATAATCTCAAAATAGGTAAAATTATTTTTTGGTTAGGGATCAAATTAAATGTTTCAATCAACTGAAACTAATTTGCATGAACCAAATATCTTCTTCGACCAACTCTATTCATAACTCGTTTTGGCAGAAAGTTGTTTCAACCATGTAAATTATTTTGTTGAATCGAATTATCAGATTTGATTGAATTGATTGAATTGATTGAATTGATTGAATTGATTGAATTGATTGAATTGATTGAATTGATTGAATTGATTGAATTGATTGAATTGATTGAATTGATTGAATTGATTGAATTGATTGAATTGATTGAATTGATTGAATTGATTGAATTGATTGAATTGATTGAATTGATTGAATTGATTGAATTGATTGAATTGATTGAATTGATTGAATTGATTGAATTGATTGAATTGATTGAATCGATTGAACTGATTGAACTTTACTTTAACTTTATTGAATTGATTGAACTTTACTTTAATTGATTGAATGATTGAATTGGAATTGATTGAACTGATTGAACTGATTGAATTGAATTGAATGATTGAATTGATTGAATTGATTGAACTTTATTGAATTGATTGAACTGATTGAACTTTATTGAACTTTATTGAACTTTATTAATGATTGAATTGATTGAATTGATTGAATTGAATGTGAATTGATTGAATTGATTGAATGATTGAATTGATTGAACTGATTGAATTGATTGAATTGACTGAATTGATTGAACTTTATTGAATGATTGAATTGATTGAATTGATTGAATTGATTGAATTGATTGAATTGATTGAACTTTATTGAACTTTATTGAACTGATTGAATTGGAATTGTGGATGATTGAATTGATTGAATTGATTGAATTGATTGAATTGATTGAATTGATTGAATGATGTGAATTGATTGAATTGATTGAATTGATTGAATTGATTGAATTGATTGAATTGATTGAATTGATTGATTGAATTGATTGAATTGATTGAATTGATTGAATTGATTGAATTGATTGAATTGATTGAATTGATTGAATTGATTGAATTGATTGAATTGATTGAATTGATTGAATTGATTGAATTGATTGAATTGATTGAATTGATTGAATTGATTGAATTGATTGAATTGATTGAATTGATTGAATTGATTGAATTGATTGATTGATTGAATGATTGAATTGATTGAATTGATTGGAATGATTGAATGATTGAATTGATTGAATTGATTGAATTGATTGAATTGATTGAATTGATTGAATTGATTGAATTGATTGAATTGATTGAATTGATTGAATTGATTGAATTGATTGAATTGATTGAATTGATTGAATTGATTGAATTGATTGAATTGATTGAATTGATTGAATTGATTGAATAATCAGAAAATTTGCTGATTGAATTAACAAAAATATTCATTCGATAGCTCAGATGGTTAGAGTATGGACTAGAAATCCAAAGGTCACAGGTTCGATTCCTGCTCGAGGGTGTTTTTTTTCTTTAATTTAAAAATTTGTCTGCCATGCCAAAATTTCCATTTTACTTATAAATAAAAGCTTGTACAAAGCGTGTAAAAACAAAATGAATAACCAATCTAACAACAAAAAACTCATTGGCATGAATTCAGTATCGCTAGCAATGATCATAGTTCCATATCCCACTCTGTACAAACGAAATCAAAGAACATATTCACCAGCTTTCCCACTCATTCTCTGATTGTTGATATATTCATTGTTTAGTCAAACATTTCCTATGCTCTGAATCGAATGAATTCAATGATGAATTGAGCCTTCATCTAATATTCACTGGCACAGAAAAACATCCCACGTCCTCTCTTGAAATACCGTTGAAATAACGTCCGCTCTCACACATCTCAGCCATGGCAGTTTCTAATGTGATTGATATCTGGTATCAATCACAACAACTTCTATACGTCCTGCTTCCAAGTTCGTGTTCTAAAAAGTTGATTCGATTAATAAAAATCACTGCCTTGTTCCATACTATAAATCAGTTTCTCTCGGCAGCGGTGCGCGTTAGAAATGAAAAGAATTTTTATAGCAGCAATAAAATATTGGAGTTTTGCCGAGTAGACAAGAATATCGTGTGATGACTGAAAAACGGATACAAGTTTTACGATCATATATTAATTTCAAACGACTTTCATGAAACATATTACTTATTGAATTTCAACTATATAGTAATGTCTTATAGTTGGAGCACTCCCAAGTTTATAACGATTAGAATTATTATAATTACCCAGCATCACGAAACAACATCCTGCGGTTTCACACAAAATAAATTATATAATAGAAAAATATTTGCTTGTGAGGAAATTGCAACATAATTGAGCTATTCAATGGAATAGCGTTTTGGGATCGATATTCCATGTTTTTATTCCATTCATTATACGATCATTTCACACTGACACTGAGAAAATTTATTATAAATTGGTTTATATATGTTGGGTTTTGAATCACTACCTATGTTCATTTTTCAATATATATTATGATATTTTTATTGTCATCAATGTGTTGTATTGAAAGAACAGAATAACGAACATTCTTAAAAGTGCTAGAATATAGCATATTTTTTCAATAAAAAGCTATTATCCATTTCGCTTAACATTGTACTACCTCTCGATCGGATTAAACTAACCACATTCTGATAATGAAACGGTCTGGTGGAATAAACACTTAGAAACCCTCAGAAGGGAAGTGCGTAGGCTATTTAACAGAGCCAAAACCAACTAGGACCGGACAAAATATAAAGCCACACTGACGCAGTACAATAAAGATATCAGAAAAGCAAGAAGGCAATCGTGGAATAAGTTCTGTAAAGAAATGATGGATACCCCCACATGCTCTTGAACCCACAAGGGTACTGTAAATCAGGTAGGTTTCCCAAAAAGAAAGAGTATATCAACAGCTCATCAAGGCACCCAACAATTCTAATCGACCCAGTAGCGACGAACAAACCGCAAAGCAAGCCAAGAAGGCCTAATGCCCCAGACTGAAAACTAGCTACAGAGGTAACAAGGCGAAACAGAATTAGGTGGGCTATAGATAAATTTTAACTATACAAATCCACAGGAGAGGATGGAGTACCCTATTCTACTGGAAAAGGGGCGGGAAATATTAATCCCATTTCAATGTAGAATATTTCAGGCTTGTATAGCCATGCGATACATCCCAATCAGTCTAGTGTCCTTCCTACCAAAACCCTCTCACCAAACGCCAATACGCGTATCAGCCAGGTGAGTCAACATACTTGGCACTGGATGATCTTGACAGGATATTAACAAAGATATAGCCACAGTGACTTCCGTCGACTTCGAGGGTGCTTTCAACAATGCATCTACAAAGTCAAATACCAAAGCCCCAGAAAATGAAGGGATCCTTTCCCTCCTGTGTCAATGGGTAAATGCCAGTTTGGTGAAATGGGTAATCATATCAATCATAGGCGGGGATGCCCACAAGGAGGGGTACTATAGCCTCTTCTGTGGGCTATCCTGGTAGACGAACTACTGGTGAAGCTTACATCCGAAGGCATGTATTGCTTGGGATATGCCAATAATCTTGCCATTATTGCAAAAGGCGAATTTGCAGGAACCGTATCGGAGCATACGCAGACTGCTCCAAACTTAATAAATAAGTGGTGTCAGGAGGAGGAACAGTAAACTCTCAAAAAACCATAATAATTGGTTTTACAAAAAAGAGTGTACTGAGAGGACTCAAGCCACCAGTTCTGAATGGGAAAGGAATTTCAATTGCACTTGGGAGTCATCTTTGACCACAAGCCTATATGGAATCAACACCTACAAAGAATTCAAAATGCACGGTAGCCCTCAACCTATGCGGAAGAATGTGTGGAATGAACTGGGGGCTACAACCGTAAATGATCATTTGGCTATATAGCAGGGTCATCAGATCCATGATAGCATACGGTTCGGTGACATGGTGGCCAAAGACTCACATGGGCGATCCGGGTGACCGGCCTCCCAAAAGGGGAAAACCCGCCTATCCACAAACTATAGGACCACCTCAACAGCCCCCAAGTCTTGCTGAACCTCCCCCCACTTCATGTTTAAAACAAGGCAGAAGCCGGGCGTCAAAAAAAATTTTCCAAGGCAAGCGCCCATAAGTGACTGCAGGGTAAGTGTATAAATCTATCTGCCCCCCGCAATGCTTCCCCAGAATAGCTTCGAAAAACTTGAAATCAGTCATAGCAAACAGAGAGGCAAGGAAGGGAGGACCTCAAATTAATGCACAAATTTCCTGCTACACAGACTGCTCAAAAACCTACAAAGGTATATATTCAGCAGGAGCAGGTATATATTCAGCCAAGCCAAAGACAGGGGTCTCACTGAGCTCAGGCAAACATGTGACGCAGAAGAGTTGATAAAAAGAGATCAAAGAAAAGTCCATTGCCATATACTCTGACAGCCAAGCAGCTTCTAAAGCGATCAGTTTCATGCAAGTTAACTCTGAACTTGTCTGGGACTGCTTGAAAACCCTACGAAAGGTAGGCAGTCAAAAATCTCTGTCTTGAGTGGCAGGCCACACAGGCTACAAGGGTAACGAAGAGGTCTATTCATTAGCCCGAGAAGGAGCACGACGTGCATCAATTGGACCAGAACCTTTTTGTGGCCCAGTGAAAGTGCTTCAAACAACACAAAACAGTACTTGGTTGAAAGAGCAATCTCAAGAATGATGGAACAAGGGCCGGGCATGAGACAGGCCAAAGAGCTCATCAAGAAACCATCACCAAAATTCACAGGGTACCTGCTGAGCCAGAATAAGAGATCAACCAGGAGCATGGTTGGGCTCCTGACAGGGGCAATGGAGACTCATCAAACACATGAATAACATCGGACTGGCAGACAACTACATATAGGTTCTGCCAAGAGGAGGAGGAGAAAACCTCAGCGCACATACTGTGAAGGCCTCACAATGCTGAGGGTTTCATCATAGGGGAGTAAAAACCACACCCTTATCTCCATCCTCCCCCTCCCCAAATTATATGCTGGACTCAAGGTCTAGCCTATGGATTCTCGTAACAAGGACGGGCCTAGACATGGAACATGAGGGATATACAATGGATAATCTAACTATATTCTGCAGGTAAAGCTAAATATTGTGCTGGCCCACGAGCTTTGAGAATGAGCAATATGGGAACAGAAGTGAAAGTATGATTCACGAAGCTGAAGTCAAGGTGCCAAAAATGACACGAGATACTGTGGATCCTATAATACAGTTTACAAAATGTAACACAAATAAGTCAGTCGTATCCAGAGCAAGTAGCACATATCGAAGACAGTACTGGAAGGCCACGTGGAAGCCAATGAAGAATTGACAATAATAATGAACATGCAGCTAGAAATGGAGGGAAAGCTCATAGAAAAAAGATTGGCTATAGAAAAGGCGAAAGTGCAAGGATAATTCGAGGAAAACATCATGGAAGGAAATGAAGAATGATCATTCAAACGATCTGAACGGAAAGGTGGGTGACTGGTTGGAAAATATAGAACAAAATAAGTGGAAACGGGTGTTGTATCGATCTTCAGTTGCCCAGATTCAATTAAATCAAGTGAAATAACGAAATACCCAAGTCACGATATATATGCAATGTGATTTAGAGTAATATCATAAATTCTGTTTGCAAGTGTATCAAGACAATTAATGAAAATACTATCAGATAGGCAGTCGATTCGGATGATTTTGGAATAACATAATTTTCACCAATAATATTACAACAAAAATGTTAGGTTCTTATTAATAAATTCGGCAGATCAGATTCGAGAGATAGAAATCTAGTCAGTATAAACAACAACTTTTCAATCATTGGAAAACTCAACTCATTTGCTGAATACGCTAAAAGGCATATAAATGGTGAATTATTTGGCATATATCATATTGATATAATTATATTTTTTACCCGATTTCTCTCAATTCAATCGTTTTTGGAAGATATTATCCAGTCCTTTGTAAATCATCATTATTTATGAATTATTTTTTGACTGATCAATATTTTCTGAAACATTGATACATGACGATATTGAGTTCCAGAAATACCACTTCAACCCCTCCACGCCCTATTTACATGGTGATATACATTAATTTTGTCCAATTGGTTTCTCTTTTTAAACTTGTACATATATCAGTTCGACTGCCCTGAACATGGGATGTTTTGGTCTGA